>NW_026509968.1:0-11396 GCF_026875155.1 Cherax quadricarinatus | reverse complement strand
TTTTGAAAGCACTTAAAGAAATTAGAGAAAGTGCAAAGGTTTGCAACAAGGTTAGTTCCAGAGCTAAGGGAAATGTCCTACGAAGAAAGGTTAAGGGAAATCGGCCTGACGACACTGGAGACAGGAGGGTTAAGGGAGACATGATGACGACATAACAAAATATTGCGTGAAATAGACAAGGTGGACGGAGACAGGATATTCCAGAGAGGGAACACAGAAACAAGGAGTCACAATTGGAAGTTGAAGACCCAGATGAATCAAAGAGATGTTAGGAAGTATTTCTTCAGTCATAGAGAAATCAGGAAGTGGAATAGCCTAGCAAGTGAGGTAGTGGAGTCAGGAACCATACATAGCTTTAAGATGAGGTATTATAAAACTCATGAAGCAGGTAGAGAGAGGACCTAGTAGCACTCATTGAAGAGGCGGGGCCAGGATCTGAGTCGGACACCTGCAACGACAATTAGGTGAATTGGGTGAGTACACACACACACACACACATACATATATACACACACATACACACACACATGCACACACACATACACACACTCATAAACACACACACACACACACACACACACACCACACACACACACCACACACCACACACACACACACACACACACACGCACACACACACGCACACACACACGCACACACACACGCACACACACGCACACACACACGCACACACACACGCACGAACTCATGGAAGGCAAATCCTGTGTCACAAACCTTCTGGAGTTTAGTGATAAAGTAACAGAAGTAAGACAGGAGAGAGAGGGGTGGGTTCATTGCATTTTGCTGGACTGCAGAAAGGCCTTCGACACAGTTCCTCACAAGAGGTTAGTGCAGAAGCTAGAGGATCAGGCATGTATATCAGGAAGGACACTGCAGTGGATCAGAGATACCTGACAGGAGGCAACAACGAGTCATGATACATAATGATGTATCACAATGGGCACCTGTGAAGAGCGGGGTCCCACAGGGGTCGGTCCTGGGATCAGTGCTATTTTTGGTATATGTGAATGACATGATGGAAGGGATAAGCTCGGAAGTGTCCCTGTTCGCAGATAATGTGAAGTTAATGAGGAGAATTAAATCAGATGAGGATCAGGCAGGACTTTAAAGAGATCTGGACAGGCTGGACACCTGGTCCAGCAACTGGCTTCTCGAATTTAACCCCGCCAAATGCAAAGTCATGAATATCAGGGAAGGGCAGAGAAGAGCGCAGGCAAAGTATAAGCCAGGTGGCCAAAAACTGCAAACATCGCTCGAGGAGAAAGATATTGGGGTGAGTATAACATCGAGCACGTCTTCGGAAGCAAACATCAACCAGATAACTGCTGCGCATATGGGCGCCTGGTAAACCTGAAAATAGCGTTCCAATACCTTATCAAGGAATCGTTCAAAACACTGTACACCGTGTACGTCAGGCCCATACTGGTGTATGCAGCACCAGTTTGGAACCCACACCGGGTCAAGCACGTCAAGAAATTAGAGAAAGCGGAAAAGTTTGCGACAAGGTTAGTTCCAGAGCTAAAGGGAATGTCCTACGAAGAAAGGTTAAAGGAAATCGGCCTGACGACACTGGAGGACAGGAGGGTTAGAGGAGACATGATAAACGACGTACAAAATACTGCGTGGAATAGACAATGTGGACAAAGACAGGATGTTTCAGAGAAGGGGCAGAGAAACATGTGGTCGCACTTGTTAGTTAAGACTCAGAATTAGTCAAAGGGATGTTATGAAGTATTTCTTCAGTCATAGAGTAATCAGGAAGTGGAATAGTCTAGCAAGTGATGTAGTGGAGGCAGGAACCATACTTAGTTTTAAGACGAGGTTTGATAAAGCTCATGGAGCAGGGAGTGAAGAGGCAGGACCATGAGCTATGACTCGATCCCTGAAACCACAAATAGGTGAGTACAAATAAGTGAGTACACCCACACAAAAACACCCCACACGCCCCCTACAACACACACACACACACACACACACACACACACCAAAAAAACCCAAAAATTAAGGGCCGGTTTTGGCCCAAAATTTAAAATTTTCCCCAAAAGGGAAAAAAATTGGGAGAAAAAAGGAAAATTTTTGGGCCAAAACCCTTTCCCGGGGTTTGAAAATTGTTTTTAAAAATTTTCAAAAATCGTTTTTTTTTGCCCTGAAAACCCCCCTTTACTTTGGGTTTTTTTTTTGGCCCCCCCCTTTTGGCCTTTTAAAAGGAAAACAAAAAAAATTTGGAAAAAGCCAGGACAGGGGGGGTTCCTAAAGAAGGGGAAAAAAAAGGGGGGGACGGGGGGGGGGTTAAAAAATTTGGGTAAAAATTGGGGGTTTTTAAAAAAAAAAGGGCATTTTTTTAAAAGGCGGGGAAATTTTTTTTTTTTTAAAAAAAAAAATCAAAATTTTAAAAAAACTTTTTTTTCAGTTAAAATTTAACGGGAAAAGGGAAATTCAATATAGGGGGCCCAAACCCAAAAAGTTTCCCCTTTATAAAAGGGCAAAAAAAAACCCCAAAAAAAACCCACCCCCCCACAAAAAAAAACAAAGTGAAAAAACCCAAAAACCCCCCCCCCCAAATTAAAAAAAAAACAGGGCCAACCCCCCCAAAAATTTTTCCAAACCCCCAAAAACCAAAACCAATCTATCACCAAAAAAAACCACCATCCAACCAAACAAAAAAAAAACCAAAAACACCCAAACCCCAGCCCAACAACAAAAATTCCCCCAAACACCCCCAACAAAACCCCCCCTAAAAAACCCCCCCAAAAAACCAAACCCCCGCCCCCGGAGAACCGCCAAAAAAAACCCCCCCAAACACCCAGCCCCCTAGGCCCAAACCCAAAACCCAAATCTTCAACCCAAAAAGGTTCCCCCCCCCCAAAATAAATCCCCCTCCCCGTTCCATAACCCCCAAAAAGTATTGGAGAGGAAACTAAAGTTTCAAAAACCCAAAAAAAATGTATAGTGAAAAAAAAAAGGGCTCCCCCAATATCCCCTTAAAAAAAAAGCTTAACGGTTAAAAAAAGATTCCCCTCTTTAAGGTTCTCAAAAAAAGGGGGAGGGGGGAAGTCACTCAAAAAAAAGATGGTTTTAACTGGGGGGAAAGGGAAACCTATTAAGCAAAAATTCCCTTTAAAAAATTTTTTATTTAACCCCCGGAACCCAAACCAAAAAATTGTAGCAATGGCTATTACAAATCTCATCCAGAAAGGTAAATTTTTAAAAAGGAAAGGGGTCTTAACCACAAAAAAAATTTGGGAAACAACCCCCTGGGGGCCGTCGGGGGTAGATGAGGAGGGGGGGAAACTTTTCCAAAACCAGGCCAAAACCAAAAAGGGGGGGGAACCAAAAACCTAGTATATAATCTTTTTTGAGCAAAAATTAAACCCCCTTGGAGGGGGAATTGGTTTCAGTTTTAATCACTAGCAAATGGGGGGGGAAGAAAAAGGCCCCGGGAATAAGCCAAATACCGAAAGGGGTTAAAAATGGCTTTTGGGGGTTTTGGGGGCCCGGGGGCCTTAAAATTTGGGGAAATTTAACAAAAAATTTAAAGGGGAAAAGGGGTTTGTAAAAATAACAAAATAGAAAAAAAACCGGGAGCCCATTTCCCAAATTAAGGACAAAAAAATTTGGGGAAGGGAAAAAATTGGGAAAGGACCCAAAATAAGGAGGATTTTAAAATAAATGCCAGTAAAAACCCCGAAAATTTTGGAAAAGTAAGGAAAAAATTAAAGGGCTTTACCCCATGGAAAAAAACAAGTAATAGGAAGGGAAAAAAAAAAAGCCCAAAAAAATGGGGTAATTTGGGGGAACCAACAAAATTAAAAAATTTTTTTTTGGGGGGGCCCCAAAAGAAAAGAAGGGGTTACCCCATTTGGGAAAGCAAAACCAAAACAATAAGATTTTGGGGATATAAAAAATTTGGGCTAAATCTTCCTTTTTGGGCCCTGGAGGGGGAAAAAGGGATAGGTTAAAAAACCCCTTTTTAAACCCCTTTAAAAAACAGGGGTTTTGGGGGCTAAACCCAAAATTTTGGTCCCAATTTTTAAAAAGGGAACTGAGAAAAATCCCCATGTACTCCATTATTGAAAAAGTTAAAAGGTTACCCAAAAGGGTGTAAAAAATTAAAGGAATATTCATAACCCAAGAAAATTTTTTCTAAAATCCGGCCAACCTGGGTTCCCAAAAAAACGAAAACAAAAGAAGGGGGGGGTGATTTTTTTTTCCCGGAAAAAAAAATTTTACAAACCCCCAAAAAGTTTGAAAAATAGGCCGGGAAAAAAAAACCCCTGTTTTGGGGGGGTATTTGTAGGGCCCCAAAAAAACGTGGCGGGGGGGAAATTACCCGCCCCCAGGGGTTATCCAAGCCCATTCTTTTTTTTGGGAGTAACGATCGGAAAAATAACCCCCCCCTTTTTAAATTTTGGTTTTTTAAAGAAAATTTCACAAACCCAAACAAAAGGGCCTGGAGGGAAAGGGCCCGAAAATCCCCAATTATTCCCACCAAGGGAAAATTTCAAAGGGGGAACAAACCAACGCAGCAACATCTACCAGACAAAACCACCAAAAAAAACCCCCCAAAAAACCCACCCCCCAAAAAAAAACCAACCAAAAACCCCGGGCATTGGGCGCCGGGAAAACCCCAGGAGCCCCCTTTAAAAAATCTCAGGACCCGACAACCTTCACTCTTTAAAATCTTACGGTTTACCCAACACCAGATTAAAAAAACTAAAAAAAAGGTTTTTAAAAACCCCCCCCAAGTTAAGAGGACCTTAAAAGGAAGGGTTAAGGGAAAAAAACCCGGGGGAATGGGGAAGGAAAAAGGGGGGGCAGACAAATCAAAACTAAGGGAAACAAGGGGAAAAAAAAGGATTTCCAAAGGGGCCCAAAAGGGAAAAAACAGGTGGGCGGGGAAAAACAAAAATTTTGGAATTTTTTAGAAAAAGTCGGAAGGGGAAATTTTTTGGGAATTTTGGGGGAGGTCCCAAGTTTAAGCAAGTAAAAAACCCTTTTGGGAGAACCAGGGCCCAGGAAGAGGGGGGCCCGGTGATGCCCCCTGCCCTCAATGGGGAGACCTTTTTAAAAAACCAAACCCCCCCCCAAACAACCCCAAAAAAAAACCCCCAAAACCCAAAACCCAAATACAAAACCCCAAAAAAAAACCCCCCCAAACCCCAAAACCCAAACCCCCAAAACACCCCCCAAAAAAAAAAACACAAACACAAACACCCAAACTTAGAGGCCCGGGGGAAACCGGGGGGAAATTTTGTCGGTTCGGGGAAAAAAAACTGGGGGGGGAAAAAAGGGGGGCCGGGGAAGAACACCCCCGGGAGGCCCAAGGAAATGGGGAAAAATCAAAAAGGGGTTAGGAATATGTAAAAAAAAGGGAGGGGGGAAAAGGGTTTTTCCCGGGAAAAAGAAAAAAAAGGAAAAAAAGCCTTTTTTTTTCCCGGGTTAGGGAGGCAAAAACAAGGCCAGGAATGGAAAAAAAAGGGGAGGCAAGGACCAAAAAAAAAAGGAAAGACCAGAAAGGAAATGAAAAAAAAGGGGGGGCCCCAACGACATAAAAAAACGACTAGCAGGAAAAAATCTGACCCAAAAGGGTTTAACCCACTTAGGAGGAAAAACATCAAGGCCCAGGTATAAGGCTAGGAAGAAAGGGGAGAACCCAAGAAAACCAAAAAGGGGTGAGGTCAAAAGAGATTTAAGGGGAAAATTTTTCCAAAGGGGGGGCCGGGGGGGGCAGAAAATTGGGACACCACAAGGGACACCAAAAAGGGGGAAAAATAAGAGGGGGAGGGAAAAACTCAAGGCATTAATAAACCCCTGGGCCGGGAAACCCCCCGGGCCTTTGAGAACAAATTTTTTCCCCTTACCAAAAAAACCTGAAAAAAAGGGCAAATGGGAATAAAGGCAAATGAGCCCCTTTTTAAAAAAGGGAAAAAAAAAGGGGGACAAACATGAGGTTATTGGGGTTTTTATCAAAGATGGGGAAAAAACAGAAAAATGTGGGGATGGGAACGGAAAAAGGTAAAATCCCCAAGGTTAGGAAGGCAAAATGGAAAATTTGGATTAAATAAAAAACGAAAGTTTGACACAGGGAAGGGGGGGTTATTTCACCTTTGGGGCAAGAAAGGGTTCGAAAGTTCCCCCAAGGAAAAGGGGCAAAGAAAACAGGGGAAATTTAAAGGAAAGGGGGATGCAAAATGGAATACCTTCAAAGGGGGGGGGAAAAAAGGTTGGTCAATATTATCCCCTCCCCTTACCCCCCAAAAATTCCTAACCCCCTTATTTTTTTTAACACATTTAAAAATCAAATTCCCTTTTTTTATTTAATTTTTGGGTTAAATCAATAACCCTTCAAAAAACTCAATAAAACCTTCCAATTTCCAAAAATCCCCCAAATCAATCAAAAAAAACCCAAAACCCAAAAATAACTATCCAAAACTCAAACCCCATAAAAAACTTTGGGGGGGGAAATCACACAATTTTGGAAGCACAATCTCTAATCTCACTAGGGGCCAAACTAGAACACATTTCAATACCCTTTAAAAAACGTTAAAACTTTTACCTTATTCAGGCCATTATATAACACCTTTTAACCCCCTTATAAAAGAAAAATAGAGAAAGTAAAAATTTTCCAATTTAGTTTTTAAAAATTTAGAAGAAAGATTAAGGGAATGGTGACGACATGGAACAAGGGGAGGGGAACTTTAAAAAAAAAATTCTCAATAGCCAAAAATTTGGGAGGGCACGCAAGGCCACAAGGAAGGGGGGAAAAAAAAATTTAGAGAGAATTTGAATTTTTTCGTATGATTTTGGGAGGGAAAAGTAGAAAATAGTTTTGGGGGGAAAACCCACAAAAACATTTGATTTAAAAATCATACAGAAAAACCCCCCAAAAAAGGGAAAGGGGGCCCCCAACTAAAACCCCCTTTTCCCCAAAAGGGGAAACCCCAAAACAACACAAAAAAAAACCCCCCCCCCAAAAACACCACAAAACCAAAAAAACAAACCCCAAAAAAACCCCCAAAAAACCCCAAAAACCCCAAAACAACCCCCAAAAAAAAAACCCTTTTAAAAAAAAACAAAAACAAACCCCAAAAAAAAAAAAACCCCCCAAACCACCAAAACCCCAAAAAAACCCACACAAACCCAAAAACCCCAAAAACCACCTTTTTTTTAAAAAAAAAAAAACCCAAAAAAAAAAAAAAAAAAATTTTTAATTTTTAAAATTTTTTTTTGGTTTACCAAAATTTTTTTAGGGGGGCTCAAAAAATATAATTTAAAATTTATTTTTTTTAAATTTCCTTTCCAAATTATTTTTGAATTAAAAAATTTTTAAAATTTTTTTTAAAATTTTAAAGGGGGGGCTTTAAATTATTTAATATTTAAAAAATAAAATTTAAAAAGGGCCCCTTTTTGATTTTTTTAAAGAAAAAAAGGGGGAAAATTTTAAATTTGGTTTTAAGTGGTTTTTTTAAAAGGAAAAATTAGGGGGCCCTGGGGTTTTAACAAAAAGGGAGGGTGGGGGTTAGGTAGAATTTGTGGCCTTGGGGAAACTGGTAAACAAAAGGTTTTGAAAGGGAAAAAGGGGGAACAGTAAAGGGTAGCACTTTGCCTTTTGGGGAATGGGCCCACCCAAAAAAAAAGGGTATACCCCTTTTGGGGTTTTTTTCCCCAAAGCCGATGGGATGTTGCTGTGGGAAATTTAAAAAAGAGAATTTTAAAATTTTTTCAAATTTTTTTATTTTCCCCCCCCCCTTTTGCTTTAAAATTTAAACCCTTTTTTTTTTAAAATTTTTCTGGGGGTTTTTTCCTTTAAAATTTTTGGGGCCCCCTTTTCAATTTTTGTTCCCCCCGGGGGAAAAATTTTTTTAAAAAATTTAAATTTAAAAGTTTCCTTAAAAAAATTTGTTTTTTTTAAAGGGGCCCAAATTTTTAAATTTTGGGGGTTTTTTTTTTTTGTTTAACCCCAGGGAAAAAAAATTTTCGGGGTTTCCCCCCCCGGGATTTTTTTTTAATTTTTGTGGGCCCCCTTTTTCCCAATTATGTTTTTTGGGGCCCCAAAAAAAATTTTTTGAAAGGGAGGTTTTTTGGGGATTTTTTTTTTGATTGGGCCCCCCTTTCAATTTTCCAAAAAAATTTTTTTTAAAAAAATTTTTTTAAAAAGGGCCCCTGAATTTTTTTTTTGACCCCCCACTACTTTATATAAGTTTCCCTTTTTTTTTAATTTGTTTTTAGGGGTTTTTGAGAAAAGGGGCCCCAAAAAAAAAATGAATTTTTAGGGATTTTTTTTTGGGGAATGAAAAGTTTTTAAAAGGGGGTTCCTTTTTTTGGGTTTGAAATTTTTTTCATATCATTTTTTTAATAAAAGGGGGAAAAAAAGGGGGAAAATTTTTTAAAATTTTTGGGGATAAAAGGGGGGGGTTTCCAAATTTTTCCCCCAAAAAAAGAAAATTTTTTTTGGGGGAAAAAAAAAGGGGGTGTTTTTAAAAAAATTTTTAAAAAAAAAATTTGGTTTTTTTTAAAAGGGGCCCAAAAACCCCAAAAAAGGGGGGGTTGGTTTTAGGGGAAAAATTTTTTTTATTTTTTTTTCAAATAAAATTTTTTGTTTTGAAAAATTTGTAAAAAATTTTTTTGGAAAGGGGGAAAAAATTTTTAAATCCATTCCCTGTTTTTTCTTAAAATTCCCTTTTTTTTAAGGGCTGAGAAGTGAACTCTGTTATTTATCGACCGATTTCTTTCTTTTTTGATGTAGGTTAAAGAAGCGTTTTTCCATCATACACTGCCCAAGTTTCAATAGATAGCCCAACAAAAAAACTGAGAAAAAAATATTTCCCAAAAAATCATATATGGCAAGCCCTAGCAGGGTACTGGTTCTGCGGAGAAGTTGTTTCGGCACTATCTACTAATAAAAGATTGCTAATCCGAATTTATCACTGTCGTAATTACTGTAATTTATGAACAAATTACTTCCGATCGACTAAAACGAGCGCGCACCGAAAAAAAAACAAGAAAATAAGTCACTCGGATTTTTATGGGTTATCCTAGGTTCTCTACATATATGCTGCTATGTATGATAATCTATGTAACTTTATCTGTGTATACCTGAATAAGCTTACTTAATTTTATGGCGCATTACGAGTGTATATCTCAGTTAGCACTGTACTACACTACGTTTTCTCTATTATAAATACCCAGGAGAGGGTAAGAGGATGGTACTTTATCCCTTACCCTCTAGTACGTCTGGCCGAGACCGACTAGAAGGCGAGGGTCTTTGTTAGGTGTACACAAACAACAGGAAGTGGGGAAAATTGGCGCGTGAGAAAACCAATAATGGCGCAGAATGTGAAAATTGGTGAGGTTGTTTGTTCGGCACCCAATTATTTGTTCGTGACTAGATGCAAAAATTTGGCGAATTTTTTGGTCGTGAACCGATTTGTTCGTGTTCGGAAGCGTTTGTGACCAGAGGTTCCACTATATGTGTGTGTGTGTGTGTGTGTGAAGGAAAAAGTCAACCGTTTTAATTAATAAATTGTGTTTACAATTGTATATTTCAATATTGGTTTATGTGTTGCTCTACTTAAAGATTGTAAGACTAAGAGGTTTAGTCTGCTCTAGGATATGTATACTGAGAAGTAAAAATTGTAAGTAATACGTAACCTTATTGCCACTCAGGTACTCTTCTAACTATATAAGTTCATGTCTTTCTACCCATATGTCCATTTCGAGTGACCATGGTCCCAGGACTACACACCAAGAAGTGTATATACAATGAGAGTTTATTTTAATCTCAGTTTTAGGGATTAAGATCTTCTGGACTGGTGGTGAAGAGGTTATGTGAGGTTTCATTGACACATATATAGCTGAAAGGCTTTACATCAAACAGTCAATCTGCCAGAAGTTAGTATCCTGAAGTCAGCGTGAGTGAAGGAGCACTCAGTCCCAGTAGTTGGCTCACTATCAACATATCTTTCGCTTTCTCTGTCTCTCTCTCTCTCTCTCTCTCTCTCTCTCTCGTTCTTTCCTTCTCTTTCTCTCTTTTATTTTTATATGCTCTTTTCCTCTCTGAATTAACCCTTACCCAGTGTCACACTATTTATTCGTGTTATTATTCTGTATTTCTGGACAATTTTCAACCACACATTGGACCCTGATCATTTCCAATAGTCTCCATGTTTATTATTATTTATTATTATTATTATTATTATTATTATTAATTATTATTATTATTGTTGTTGTTGTTTATTATTTTAAAACACCGGCAGTTTCCCCACCTTGGTAGAGTGGCCCGAGAAAGAAGAAACACTTTCACTATCATTCATTCAAACACTCTCTTGCAGAAGTGTGTTGACATCACGTTCCAGATAACCCTTCATGATGCCACATCCTCACCATTTTCCAGAGTGCAGCTATTGTATTTCCCACTTGCAAGACTCAAGTCCGGTTAAAAGGTTTCCCCTAAACTTCATTATAAATGTTACCATGCTTATGTTCCTATAAAATAATAATACTAATAATTATCATTATTATTTTTAGTTATTATTATTATTTTATTATTATTATTATTATTATTTATTATTATTATTATTATTATTTTGTTTTTTGTTTTTTTATATTATTGTATAATTACAATATTAATTAAATTATAGTTAACTACATTGTATTTTATTGTTAATTTTTTATTATTAAATTATTGAGATTTAATATTTGCACAATTAATGTTATTAGTTGTTGTGTCTTTTCTTTTCATATTGTAGTTAGTTCTAAAATATTACACAACATAATATGTGCACTTTTAATGACATAGTGCTATTATTATTATTATTTATTTGGAATTTATTATTTATTATAATTTTTTTGGGAGACGTTGAAATAAATACATTTTCCAAAAGGTGTAATTTGCAATTTGGAGATAATTCCTCAAAATATACACCAACATATATAAAAGTGAACTTAATTAACATATTTCTTATATTTTAATTAAGATTTTTCACATTATTGTTATAATTGGGAGGCGTAAGCACCTAGATTTGCAAAGTGAAGGTGAATCAAGCAATTGAAGCTACCTCCCTTAACCTGGATCATGATCCATTCCATTAGCTGGCTATGTGTAACCTAGTTTTAAGCTTCCCAGTGAATAACATTAATTTCTACCCCTTGAGTTAGAGTACCTTATGCTAATAATATAATAATAAAATTGAATACCCTTTATACTTAAAATATTTCCATTTCGCGTTCGTGTTCCCTCATTTAGAATCCCTGTGTTTAAAATAAATTTTTTACTCGAACTTAGCACACACTACACTACTATAAAATAATAATAATAATAAAAAATAATAAATAATAATAAAATAATAAAAAAACGAAAATTTAAATTTTTTTTT
>NW_026509967.1:0-14312 GCF_026875155.1 Cherax quadricarinatus | reverse complement strand
TTTTATTTTTTTTACTTAAAAACCCAGCTGTAGTCTATAGGCTGTAAACCCCCATTAACAAACTAAGTCTTTGATCCAGACCACCGGTGAAGGCAGGATTATTGTAATATTCGTCAGGACAATGTTTGTTCGTCAGGACAATGTTTGTTCGCCAGGACAATGTTTGTTCGCCAGGACAATGTTTGTTCGCCAGGACAATGTTTCGTATAATGATGGCACGAGGTGTCCACTGATGATGTTTGATTACATTTCTTGCTGGGGTCGGAGTCAGTTTCCAATAGTCATGTACTGTCTCCTCTCACGATCTGGCATTTTAATTATTTTTATTGTGATGAATCTAATTGCTTACTGTCTTAAGGCGGTTTGCATATTAATTTTTCAATCTCGATTCAGACTTGGAAGGACTGTCGACAAATACGGTAAATGGACGGACGCCGTAGAATAAAGGTTTATTTGGAATAAACACACTGTAAGCTGAATGTAACTTTATTCACGGAGCTTCACTTGGAGATCTAAGTAAAAAGCCTTTTCTAGTAGGAGTCACCGTGCCCTTCAGTGTGTGAACAAGTTGGAAACTTTGTCCTCAATGAAACATCCATACTATTGTTAGTGTTTTATTCAAGCTTGTCGGTTTTCATACACCTGCATCCAAATTTATTTAAAGACAACCTTTAACCCGAAAACCACATTTTTAGCATAACTGTCAGACACTGCAGCACAACGACATCGTCATATAGAAGACACCATCTATACTTCATCGCGTAACTACTAGTTATGAGTGAAAAGGGTTGGATTCCAGAGGGATCTGCTGTCTTACTTCCACTAGTGGATCCCGTCCCCTACAATGTCTTCGAGATCTTCCACCTCACCTTCCACAATATTTAAGACTCCGTTCTCATGCTTCACCTTCGTATCGTTCCAGACCATGGAGCTGAACTCTTCTCCAGGTTGAGGGACTGACCACCTCAAATACCATTTCTCCAAGGTTGATGGACTGATTATATCATCTTCATTTCACTACTACACCTGTTGTCTTTGCATTTGACTGAAGAATCTTACAGTGTAGACGAAACGTTTCACCAATAAAGATACCCAACTGTTGCACATGTGTCTTAATCATCATGATGGCTTTATTTGAGCCCCATGTATAGGTAATTTTTTTTTTTATTTTACGAAGGCTTACTCTGATAATATTCACCAACACTCTAAGGTTGATAAAATCCTTTCTGAGATTATATGGCAAGATGAGCGTTGCTATTTAAGCCAAGATCGCAAGTTCTGCCTATTCGGCAGATATATATATATATATATATATATATATATATATATATATATATATATATATATAATATATATAATATATATATATATATATATATATATATATATATATATATATAATATATATATATATATATTTTTTTTTTTTTTTTTTTCAACAAGTTGGTCGTCTCCCACCGAGGCAGGGTGACCCAAAAAAAAAAAAAGAAAATCCCCAAAAAGAAAATACTTTCATCATCATTCAACACTTTCACCACACTCACACATTATCACTGCTTTTGCAGAGGTGCCCAGAATACAACAGTTTAGAAGCATATACGTATAGACATACACAACATATCCCTCCAAACTGCCAATATCCCAAACCACTCCTTTAAAGTGCAGGCATTGTACTTCCCATTTCCAGGACTCAAGTCCGACTATATGAAAATAACCGGTTTCCCTGAATCCCTTCACTAAATATTACCCTGCTCACACTCCAACAGACGTCAGGTCCCAAGTATCATTCGTCTCCATTCACTCCTATCTAACACGCTCATGCACGCTTGCTGGAAGTCCAAGCCCCTCGCCCAAAAAACCTCCTTTACCCCCTCTTTCCAACCCTTTCGAGGACGACCCCCTACCCCTCTTTCCTTCCCCTATAGATTTATAAGCTTTCCATGTCATTCTACTTTGATCCATTCTCTCTAAATGACCAAACCACCTCAACAACCCCTCTTCAGCCCTCTGACTAATGCTTTTATTAACTCCACACCTTCTTCTAATTTCCACACTCCGAATTTTCTGCATAATATTTACACCACAATTGCCCTTAGACAGGACATCTCCACTGCCTCCAACCGTCTCCTCGCTGCTGCATTTACCACCCAAGCTTCACATCCATATAAGAGTGATGGTACTACTATACTTTCATACATTCCCTTCTTTGCCTCCATAGATAACGTTTTTTTGACTCCACATATACCTCAACGCACCACTCACCTTTTTTTCCCTCATCAATTCTATGATTAACCTCATCCTTCATAAATCCACCGCCGACACGTCCAACTCCCAAGTATCTGAAAACATTCACTTCTTCCATACTCCTCCTCCCCAATTTGATATCCAATTTTTCTTTATCTAAATCATTTGATACCCTCATCACCTTACTCTTTTCTATGTTCACTTTCAACTTTCTACCTTTACACACATTCTCAAACTCATCCACTAACCTTTGCAATTTTTCTTTAGAATCTCCCATAAGCACAGTATCATCAGCAAAAAGTAACTGTGCCATTCCCATTTTGAATTTGATTCCCCCATAATTTAATCCCACCCCTCTCCCGAACACCCTAGACATTTACTTCTTTTACAACCCCATCTATATATATATTAAACAACCATGGTGACATTACTTATCCCTGTCTAAGACCTACTTTTACTGGGAAGTATTCTCCCTCTCTTCTACACACCCTAACCTGAGCCTCACTATCCTCATAAAAGCTCTTTACAGCATTTAGTAACTTACCACCTATTCCATAAACTTGTAACATCTGCCACATTGCTCCTCTATCCACTCTATCATATGCCTTTTCTAAATCCATAAATGCAATAAAAACTTCCCTACCTTTATCTAAATACTGTTCACATATATGCTTCAATGTAAACACTTGATCTACACATCCCCTACCCACTCTGAAGCCTCCTTGCTCATCCGCAATCCTACAATCCTAATTCTTTCAATTATAACTCTACCGTATACTTTTCCTGGTATACTCAGTAAACTTATTCCTCTATAATTTTTACAATCTCTTTTGTCCCGTTTCCCTTTATATAAAGGGACTATACATGCTCTCTGCCAATCCTTAGGTACCTTCCCCTCTTTCATACATTTATTAAACAAAAGTACCAACCACTCCAACACTATATCCCCCCCTGCTTTTAAACATTTCTGTCATGATCCCATCAGTTCCAGCTGCTTTAAACCCCTTTCATTCTACGTAATGCCTCACGTACCTCCACCACACTTACATTCTGCTCTTCTTCACATCCTAAAAATGGTATACCTCCCTGGCCAGTGCATGAAATTACCGCCCCCCTTTCTTCCTCAACTTTTAAAAGTTCCTCAAAATATTCTCGCCATCTCCTAATACCCCCCTCTCCCCATCTACAAACCCCCCTACTCTTTTTTTAAGGAAAAAATCCTATTTCCCTGGGCTTTTTTTAAATTTTTTAAAATCACCCAAAAATTTTTTATTCTCATTAAATTTCTTGACAGGCCCTCCCCCCACTCTTTCATCTGCTCCCTTTTCCCTCTCACCACTCCTTCACCTTTCTTTATTTCCCCCATATACTTCTCTTCTTATAACACTTTGCTTTGTAAAAACCTCTCAAAGCTACCTTTTCTCTTTTATCAAAAACCCTTTATTTCATCATTCCACCAAATCACTCCTTTTTCCCTCCTGCCCCCCACCCTCCTATAACCACAAACTTCTGCCCCATTCTAATATGGTTTTAAAAAACTTTTCCAACCCTCTTCCCCCCCCCACACTCATTTTTGCACTAGCCCACCTTTCTGCCATAGCCCTTTATATCTCGCCCGAACTTCCTCCTCCTTATTTTATACCTTCACCCCCTCTTTTTTGTTGTTGCCATTTCCCTTTTCCATTCCCCTTTTACTCTAACTGTAGCTAAACTAAATAATGTTTTGATATATCTTTGCCCCCTAAAACATGTACACCGGACCTCCCCAAACCTTTTATCCACCAATACATAATCTAACAAATATTTCATTACGGCACTCATCCCTTGTATATTTATTTATCCCTTTTTCAAAAAATTGTATTATTTTAAAAATTTTCTTTCTACACATGCTCAATTAAAGGCCCCCCTTTTTAATTTTACCCGACCCCAAATTTTTCCCTACTACTCCCCCCATAACTTTTTTTACCCACTTTGCTTTTAAAACCCCCAACCACCATACTCTCCACCGACAAAACCCCCCCAAAGCATTCACTCAACATTTCCCAGAACCCTTTCTCCCTCTCCCACTTCTCTCTTCTCCAGGTGCATACAGCTTACTATAACCCACTTTTCACATCCAATCTTTATTTTACTCCACATAACCCCTTGAATTCTGCATTTGTAGTCCCTTTTTTCCCTCCCACGCTTATCCTTAAACATTATTGTACCCCTTCTTTAGCCTAACTCTTAAAACCCCCTGCCCAAACCCCTTTTTCCTCTCCATTGAAACTCCCCCACCCCCTTTCATTTTGTTTCATTTTAAAGCCAGGACATCCATTTTTCCCCATTCAAAACACCCACAATTCCCCTTTTTTTTCATTTGCACAACACCACGCACATTCAGACTTTCCCATTTGACAATTTTTTTCTTTTTTCTTTTTAGTAATTTTTACGGAAAAAGGGGTTACTACCCATTTTCCCCGGCATTTCGTTGACTTTTACAACACGCATGGCTTAGGAGAAGATTTTTTCCCCACTTCCCCATGGAAAAAAAGGAAAAGTAAAAAGACAAAACTATTAAATAAAATAAAAGAAAACCAGATGAGTGTGATAAAAAAAACGTGTACTGATGTGTATGTGACCTAATGTAAGTAAAAGGGAAAAGACACCGTAATCTTGCATATTTAGGTCAGACAAAAGAACCACAATCCACCATCATGAAAAACAATTACAGGCTTTCTTTTTTACATCACTTGGGCAGGAGGGTAGTCCTCCCTGGTTTGCTGTCTACCAACCTACTCCCTTTATATAATTATATTATATAATAAATATATTTAAATATAAAAATAAAAAAATATATATTTATTATATAAAATAATATAAGTCGTGCAATATGAAAACTGGTCAACTACAAAACTCTTTTTAAAATTTAAGTCCGTTCTAAAATTTTCTCTTATATTTTTAAAATATATTTTTTCATTAATGTTAAATAAAAATTTTTAAATTTTCCCAAAAGAATCTTTAAAAAATTTCCTAACCTTATTATAACAAAAACAATTTTTTTAGCCTAACCAACAAATATATTTTAGATTTTTTTACAGTAAAATTTTAAAACTAAACAAACACAGTGAAATAAATTTTGTTAGGTTCAAATATTTTGGGGAAATTATTGCATACGCAAATTTTCACTTTCCCATATGGCAAATGAACGTTTCTATTTAAGCCCCGATCGCAGTTTGCCTTTGCACGACATATATATATATATATATTATTATTTATATATTTATTATATTAAATATATAATATATTATATATAAATATATATATTTATTTATATAAAAAAAATGGTTTATATAAATTAGATCCCTTAAAAAATTAAAAAATTTGGGGGAATTTAATAATACTTTGGACAAAAAAATAAATTTTAAATTTTAATTTTGGGTAGAATAGTTTGTTGTGGGCGCGTGAAGACCCCTTTAGTTGGCCACAGGCCTGCGCAGTGTTTTTTCTTTCTTTAGAGTCGCGCATCAGGTGTTGCTTTTTAGGAAGGGATGGTAGGAGGTGCGGTCTAGGGCCCCTTTTAGCCTCCTTTTTTGATTACTTATATTGTTGTCGGACACTCAACACACTTTATTGTTTTTTATAATTTATAGTCACAAAACGCTTTGAATTTCTTATTTTTTCACAGTGGGTTTTTTGCATATATAATATATATATAATTTTATTATATATATATATATATAATTAAATAATATTTATAATATATAATTTTATTTAAAAATTAACATATATATTATATTATATTAATATTATATATATATATATTTATATATATATATATTATATTATATATTTAAAAAAATTTTTATATATATATATATTATAAATAATAATTACAATTTGAAATTTATTAAAAACAGAATAAAATTACAGAAAAAAAAAACATGAATTTTTTGGGCAAAAATTTTCAAAGATTATGAAAACTCCCCCAGCTCCTCCAAAGCCCGACGCAAGCCAAGATGCAGCAAGCATTTTCCCCCCGGTGACCCCGTTGAGGCACTGGAAAAATGAAAGTGCTGCCCCTTAGGTCCCGGTAATGTTATAAGTCTGGAACTCAGTTTTTTAAGGAAACTGTTTTCTTATGTCCCTGACTTGCCCCTTTTGTACTCCCCCCTGTGACAGCAGTTCTCCCTTTGTCCAAAACTGTGGTGGATTAGGGGTCACCAGCGTCGACACAGGGAAGTTCCATGCAAGACTTGCCCTTCTTCCAAATAGTGGTGATCCCCTTGGGGGTATTTGCTGGGTTGTGGTATTGTTGGCTGATAGTGATAGGGGCTCCTTCGGCTGGGATCCCCTGTATAAGGTTTTCTATATATGTCGTTGCTCTTTTTGTCTTTCTGCCAGCCCTTGGTTTTGGAAAAAGTTAACCCTGTTAGTTACTTGCCCCATCTCAGCAAAAACCTATTTTTTTCGTGAATTGGGCAGGAAGGCGCAGAGCCATTTTCAAACAGAGGGGCTTTGGGGGCGAGTGGTTCCCCTTTTCCGAAATGGGAAATGTCACTCCACTTTGGGGACGGGCAGTCTCCCGTCTTTTTATGTTACAGCCCCAGGCATGTTTTCAAACACCTTTTCAGAGATGGGCCAGCCCATTGACTGTTTGAGCCAGTGTGCAAGCTTTTTTGGTGGAAACACCAATGTTCCCCCCTTCAGTGAGGCACGGGGTAGCTAGGGGCCTGTTTTTCCCGCGAGTCACTGAGGTTTTCCAGAAGAGTTTGTTTTATTAACTCCCTTTGATGCAATGGAAAGGACAGGAAAAACTTGTAGGGCAATCTGAAGGGGTTGCGTACTCCCAGCCCCCCAA
Organism: Cherax quadricarinatus; assembly: GCF_026875155.1. Lineage (NCBI taxonomy): Eukaryota > Metazoa > Arthropoda > Malacostraca > Decapoda > Parastacidae > Cherax > Cherax quadricarinatus. Next base: position 7,228 of record NW_026509967.1, on the reverse strand, counting down.
GCCTGACCGGGAAATGAGGCATGCAATCACTGTCCATCTTCGAGGGAAAAATTCAATACATTCCTACTGGTCTAAAAGAGCGTCATATTTCCCTTTAGTTTCGGCCCTGAAGGCGGAGAGCACTTAGGAAGTAGTAAGTTTTTAGATTGACAGGCACCTGGTGAAAAGGGAGAAGGGATCAGTGTTTGATTCTTTCACCCCGCATTTCAACGTCCCCGAGGTCTGAGATTTTTGTTTTAGAAAGGGTGTGAGAGGGTCCCTCTGTTGCACACTCTCACATGAGTCAATTTCTTGTTCCCCAAACCATAGTCTGGGGGACCGAATAAGTAAAACTTGCGATATTGGCTTAAATAGCAACGCAGTTTTTGCCGAAAAGGGCAAGCTAAAATTTGTGTATGCAATCATTTCGCAAAAATTATTCCGAATCTAACGAAAAAAATACATTTAATTGTATTTGTTTATTACCAAATTATTGTAAACTTACATAAAATATATTTAGATAAATAAGTTAAATTAAATTTTGCTTTTTATAATAAGGTTAGGTAACTTTCCTAAGGTTTTCTCGTAAAAAAAAAAATTTTTTTTATATTAACATAAATTAAAAAAATCTTTAAATCTAAACGAAAATATTTTATAATGGACTTAATTTTAAATGAGTTCTTGCTAACTAACCAGTTTTTACCTACTCGCACGACATATATATAATATATATATATATATATATATTATATATTATATATATATAATTATTATATATATATATATTATATATATATATATATATATATGCAATAAGATCACAGTAAACAGGTGATTTCAAAATATGCAAAACAAACACTCTGAAAGAATAGAGAAATTCCAAGCGCTTTCGTGACTACTCACATTATCAAGGAACTATGAAAGTGAAGCATCCAAGGAAGCTATATAAGGGGTCCGGCCAGCACCTCACTATCAGATCCCACAACGGTTAAACACGTGACGCGCGGCGAGCCAACTTGGATAGGTCCTTTGCACAACTCACCCCCAAGCTATTCTACCCAAGAAAATTTAAAAATTATTTGTCCAGTGTATTATTAAATTCTTCCCAAATTCTATTAATTATAAATGGATCTAATTTATATAAACCAAAGGAAATATTCATATTATTTTCAAAACTTCTTTTTATGAAACAAGATTCAATTATATTCCTGTCGACCATGGACTTGCTTGATACTACTTTCTCAACTTTTTGAAAATCAATTGGATGGTTAAAATCTCTTACATGAATAAATAGAGCATTGGAATCTTGTCCAGTTCTAATGCTATATTTATGTTGTTTTAACCTTAGTTCGAGATTTTTACCAGTTTGACCGTAATAAACTTTATCGCAAATTTTACAAGGAATCTTATAGACACATCCATCAGCATTTTGGGGGAATTCTTTATCAAAAGTTTTTTTACTGTATCAAGATTTTTGAATACAACTTTAATATTAAAAGTCTTAAGAAGAGAAGGCATATCAACCAAGTTTTCATGGTAAGGGAGAACCAACATATTTTTAGTTGAATAAGGCTGGTTGCCCCTTTTTGGATTATAAAAAGTGTTTCTAGCAACTTTAAAAGATTTATCAATTACATTTCTTGGGTATTTTAAATCATTACCTATTTCATAAATTTTGGATATTTCCTCATCTATGAACTCAGGACTACAAATTCGTAACACTTTTTATAATCCAAAAAGGGGCAACCAGCCTTATTCAACTAAAAATATGTTGGTTCTCCCTTACCATGAAAACTTGGTTGATATGCGTTCTCTTCTTAAGACTTTTAATATTAAAGTTGTATTCAAAAATCTTGATACAGTAAAAAAACTTTTGTGTATTTGTATTATTAAAAAAAAATTATATTCGATCATGACAACGATTGAAATTTTTTTTGGTATAAATATTTGGAGTGAAATGGTAAGGAATCACTTGAGCAGAAGAAGAAATATGGAGGTGGTTGCGACAAAACATACTAGTGTGGTGTTTATAGAAATGTTATATACAATTAAGAGAGTCGAACCCATTCAAAAAAGAGTTGATGCGGAACATGTTCTCTCAAAAGAAGTGATTGTAGCTGAGGTACGAGAAATGACTCAACGATGGAGTGAAGAAATATTGGAAAATTTATTGTTACGAGAATGTGAATGGAGTAGTCATTTATCTCAAACTTTTATTATACCAAAGCCCAAAAAATTAATTATGAAAATGGATTTTGAAATGGCTGATCCTAGTTTAGGTAAGTTTAATGAAATTTTCATTTAATACTATTTAGCACCTCTTTATGTGTATGGGAGAGTTGTGTGTAAGTCACCCCCAGACATTGTCTGGGAACCACATGGAAAGCATCTAATATGGGGAAACTTGGCGATTTTATTGTTATTTGTGAAACGGTGAAAGATCTTCCTTGGTTGGAATTTTGCAACACTGTCAATCAACTCTTAAGGAAAGATGGTGAATCATTGAGTGAAAAGAATTTTCAATGAGTTAAAAATTGGTTAGAAAATGAACTTGATTCGCATAAATTCATTGATGAAATGGTAACGGAGTGGAGTGATGATCTGGTATATTATATTTTGGAAAACAATATATCTGAAAACTTTGTCAGTCAAATATTTAATAGACAGTATAATCTGTGCATTTTGCATAGATGGTACAACACAAAGAAGTGGAAATTAATTTGGAGAGAACTTTTCACAGATATTAAACAATATATTAAAAACATTGAACCTAATGTGTGAGTAACTTATAAGGTAAGCAAAATTATTTACCTTGTATCAGTGGTTTAATTCATTTAAATTATTATTATGAGGAAGTAATTATAACTTGAAGAGAGAGAGATATATTTGAACTAATATATATAACTCATATTTACCTCTTCGTGAAATGTGTCACTTACCATTTCGGCCTTCTCTCTCTACCTGAACACCAAGAATCATGTCTACCATAATACTTACATCATTTAAGTTAACAAGACGCTTTTAATTCATTTAAGTTAATAAGGGGACACAGTATGATTATGCTTTTTAGTCAATAATGGGAAGATATTTAAGTTTTCGAGAAGAATACTGATGTAACACTTGAGAGGCATATGTTTGGGATAGTGAAAAAAATTATGTAACTTTTAGTTGGTTTATATCTTTTACAGGTGATGATGCAAATTTCTCCCCATTATATGCTAATGAAATCAAAAAAACATTAACATTTACAGGTACCGATGTGACGGGGCTTGGAAGAACAAGACTTAGAGGGGAGGATTTATGATGTTTAGAGCGTGTTGTTACACCAAGATTAATAATACATGATGATTCATTCATTAAAAAGAGAAATGTTTAATAAAAAATTTTAAGTCATGATGAATTTTAAATCAATCAAACCTTACCATGAAAAAAGTATTGAGGTAGAATACAAATGTTATATCTCATTTAAGTTAATTTCATGGTGTCTATCAGCCCTGTGACCTCACCAAATTTTAGCACAAGAGGACACAGTTGGTCTGGAAAGAGATGATTATCTTAAATCTACCTTGGGTGTGAACACCATTTCATGGCGTCGCTGGAGGGGATTGTACAAAAATCATGATGCAATACTTTGGGGTAAGCCATATAAGCTCAAGGAGTCTCTCAGAGCGAGGATTGTGTTTCTATTCGGAAATCGAGTAAATATTTCTACCATTGAGTGTGTTTACCAACAAGAAAATATTGTTCGATTTTAAGATAAAGTTTCCAAAACTAATTTGGAAATATCCAAAAATGGAGTCGTTCAAAGTAATTCGGGAGTACTCTAATGTATTTTGGAAGTGTTCCAATATATTTTTGAATGTGCTCCAACGTAATTTGGAAATGTTCTAATGTTATCCCAATCATTTTGTTCATATCACCGAAATTGAGGGAATGTGGCTAAAAATGTGATTTACATCATATCTTAGTTGGATGTGTTCGTGAAATATTTATAAAAAATTAGTGTTTTCTAAAAATTTGTGACATGTTGTGAATATTAATGAGGCAAAATGCGGGTGACTTTTTTTTTCTGATGAAATAGTTGAACTGAGAAAAATTGTGGGGTTATGAGTATAATATTAAACTATGTGGAGTTGAGGAGATAGATTTTATTAGAAATTTAGTGTAGGGAGGAATGTGGGGATTTCTATAAAATGGGTATTAGCTGGTAGTGTTGATCTTAGTTTCTGGTGATTTTTAGTAGTGTTTGGGTAGTATTCAGTGGTGTTTTGGGGGCGTTTGAATGATGTTTTTGGAGTATTCAATGGTAATTGATGGTGTTTTTGGTAGTGTTTAAAGTAAAGTGACTTGTCTGTGTGTGTGTTAGGTGGTCATAGAATTTTGTGAATATCTTGGTTACAGTGATTTTAGTGGATTTGAGATGGGCGATGAGATGCATTTGTGGATGTGAAATGTGATTTTTTGTGTTTGTTCTGAAGAGGTGTGTTGGGAGATGGGTGAGTGGATGTGAAGAAATGTGGGTGAGATGGAGAGGGGTATGGGGAGGGTTGTATTAGAAATTTAATGAAATATGAGGGGATTTTACTGAAAATAAAGTTAATGTGTGAATATTTTAAAAGAAATTATAGAAGTGAAAAGTTATGATGCATTGGAAAAGATTGGAGGGTGTAGAAACATGCCGCAGTAGTTGGGTAGTGAGATGATTAGTTGTTGTGAGTTTATTATCAATTTATGTGGATACAAGGAGATGGGTATGGAGAGGATTTTATTAGAATTTTAGTAATGTAGGGAGGAATGTGCATTACATTTAAGATTCAGTAAAAAGAAGGGGAAAAATTTGTATCGAATAAAATGTGAATAAATTAGTAAGTGATGAGGGTTGTGGGTATTGTTGTCGAACTAGAGATATCGAAAAAGATGTTATAAGTGGGTTGTTGTTGTGGGTGTTGTGGGTTGTGGGGTGTTGTGGGTTGTGGGTGTTGTGGGTTGTGGGTGTTGTGGGTTGTGGGGTGTTGTGGGTTGTGGGTGTTGTGGGTATTGTTGTCGAACTAGAGATACCGAAAAGATGTTATAAGTGGGTTGTTGTTGTAACTTTTTCTGATGAAATTAGTTAAAACGAGAAAAAATTGTGGGATGTGGGTGTTGTGGGATGTGGGTGTTGTGGATTGTGGGCGTTGTTGTCGAACTAGAGATACCGAAAAAGATGTGATACTGTTACAAGTGTTCGTGTGTGTTTGGATTGTGTTCATTTTTTTTTGCACTCATGTTATATCTTAGTTGGAGGTGAGTGTACTCATAGAAATTGGTAATCATCTTGGTTATAGTGATTTGAGGGAATTTGTGTGAAAATGGATGTTAGTCTGGTGATGTTGATCTTAGTTATGGTGATTTTGGTGGTGTTTTTGACTGATTCAGTGGTGTTTTAGTAGTATTCAATGGTGTTTTGGGAGTACTCTAAATGATATTTTGGAAGTGTTTCAGTGTTGTTTGAAAATGTTCAAAGTTATTTTTGTGAGTATTCAAATGATTTATGAGAGTGTTTTGAAGGTGTTCAAAGTAAAGTGAGGTTTTGGTGCGTATTAACTTCGTAAATATTTAAAATTGTTGACTAGTGAATTTATCAAAAGTGGTTTTAAATGTTGTGAGACTTTTTGTCTGAAGAATAGGTAAAACGAGAAATGTCTAGACTTGTGTTGTAATTTTGTAAAGAAATTTGTGGATTTGTTGTGGGTATTAACGAAAAAAATGTGAAATTATTTGGTTTATGCCAGGTTAAGATGAAAATGTGTAGGGGGAAGTCGGACAGAGTCAGCCTTGTGTGTGGGGTCTTCACGTGACGTCACCTGACATAGTGGGAAGTCGACAAGATTCAGGCATGTATGTGGAGGTCATCGACGTGACGTCACTGACCGCCGAGTAAACCCAGTGGGGTGACGTCACACTTGTTTAGACCTGTAGTAAGAGAAAGTACCATGCCCCATAGAAGTAGTTCATTTGAATGCTTACGCCCAGAGGGGAGAATCCAAAAACTTGATCCAAGGAGATGGAGTCATTGTATATTTGATATTCGAGAAAAACTTGATCAAAGGAATGGAGGAGGATATATTTGGGATTGGGTTGAAAGTGTGAAGGAGAACCTCAAAAAACTTGATCCAAGGAGATGGAGTCGTTGTATTATCGAGAAAACCTTGATCCAAGGAGATGGAGTCTTTGTATTATTTGATATCGAGAAAAACTTGATCCAAGGAGATGGAGAGGAATATTTGGGATGGGGGGTGAAAAAGTGCGAAGGAGACCTCAAAAAACGTGATCCAAGGAGATGGAATCCCTTGTATATCGAGAAAACCTTGATCCAAGAGGATGAGTCTTTGTATTATTTGATATCGAAAAAACTTTATCCAGGAGATGGAGGAGGAATATTTTGGGATGGGGTGAAAGTGGGAAGGAATCCTCAAAAATCTTGATTCAAGGAGATGGAGTCTTTGTATTATCGAGAAAACCTTGATCCAAGGAGATAGAGGAGGAATATTTGGGGTGAAAGTAGGAGTCCATTTTGAATGCTTATTACCCCCAGAGGGGAATCCAAAAAAAACATAGATCTTGAGGACAGAGCATAAGAAATATATATTCAAAAAAAAAATCGAAAAAAAAATGGGATTTGGGGTGAAAGTGGAGGGGGAACCTCAGAAAATTGATCCGAGGAGATGGATAGCACAAGGAAATTGAATTCAAAAAAAATTTGAAAAAAATCGGAACCAAATCGGGAGCGGGGGCGATCCGGACGACGCTGCAGAAGGCGCTGCAGAAGGCCGGGCAGGCGCGAAGGGCGGGCACGGGTCGCTCAGGCTGGGCCCCAGTCCCGGGCGGGCCGGTGCGGGCGGGCACGAGGCGCAAGGAGCGGGCATGGGGCGGGCGCTCGGGCCGGCGGGGCGCGCAGCGCGGTGGGGGGCTTGGGTGGGGCTTGAATGGGCGAGGTGGTCGAGGGTGAGGTCAAGGTCATTAGCATAAAGGTGTGAAAAGGAGTCAGCTCGAGGAACCGTAACCGTTGAGACAGTACCGTGGGGGACGCACTGGGCCGCAGGGACCGCTCAGCGCATGGACCGCTCAGGCTCAGATACCGCTCTGTAGAAATCACAACACCTAACTTATTATATAATGTAAATAATTAATGTAGCCCCGAACGAGTGCAATTTATTCATTAAACAACTCTGCAACTAGCAAAGTATCGCAACCCTGTCGTTCGGCACGT
>NW_026509966.1:0-14910 GCF_026875155.1 Cherax quadricarinatus | reverse complement strand
CCTGGGGTGGGGGTTTTTTCAATGATCCTAAGGAGATTCTGTCACATTGTAGACGCTCTGTAATATGGCATTTATTACTGAAACTACATCCTCACTTGGTTTCAAGAACTTGGTGGTCTTTTCACCAGCTGACTTTGGTAATTAAAAGTTAAAGACACCGCATTAGTGATAATAATTATCAAACATTGATAAATATATTTAACACTTACCACTTTTTGTCAGGAACGAAAGTATATATTTTTAATGACGTTAATAGTGTGTTAGATGTTACAAAGAATACATTTAGACAAACTTTCTTTAGAAAGCTCTTCGCAAATAATTAAACAAACATATATGAAGTCAATTAAATATTACTAATATTGTCTTATAATTAAAGACACTTACGACGTCGTGAGAGGCACTTGGTCACAGGATGTGACCACTGAGATGTACGTGGATCAACACAATGTGACCCAAGGTGACGGCACAAGGTTTTGTATGTTCCAACTTCTGATTCACAAGTCCCAAGATATAAAAAACCTATAACTTGGTCACAATTGAGTCTTTCTTATACGGACGAGAACCTCTTCCACGACACTCCATGACAGTGCTGGTGGTAGGACCACCTGACTGGGTATTAATGGCTGCAATAAAGGTCAGACTTCAAAAAAAAAAATTAATTGGTTCATTTAAAAATTAACTAGACTATACATACAATTTTCCGAAATAATGATCCTGCAGTTAATACCTAAATATTAATTATCTTAAAAAAGATAAATAAGTGCTATATAAACAGTTATATACTCTAAGAGGATTTAAACTTGTGATGTGAAATATATAGACACAATATCCAACACTTAGGAGACTGAAACTTAGTACGACTGTGTATATATATTATATATATATATATATTATATTTATATATTATTATATTTATTATAATATACTATATATATATATATATATATATATAATTAGTATATATATATATATTATATATATTTATATATATATCTTATGTCGAGTTGAATATGTAAAACTGGTCAATTAGCAAGAACTCATTTAAATTAAGTCCTTTCTAAAATTTCCTCTTATACGTTTAAATGTCATATTTTTCATTATGTTAATGTAAAGAAATTAATTTTGCACCAAAAAATCTTAGAAATTACCTAACCTTATTATAACAAGAGCAATTTATTTTAGTCTAACCCAACTAAATGTATTTTAAATACGTTTACAATAATTTAGTACTAAACAAACACAATCAAATATATTTTTTTTTCGTTAGGTTCAGAATAATTTTGGCGAAATTATTGCATTATTGCCTGGTCACAGACCGGGCCGCGGGGGCGTTGACCCTGGAACTCTCTCCAGGTAAACAGGTACACAAATTTCACTGTCCTATATGGCAAGATGAGCGTTGCTATTTAAACAAAGATCGCAAGTTTTGCCTATTCGGCACGACATATATATGGAATGAGATAGACTATTTAATTCAACAAGGAAATAGTTATTCTTTGAGTATTAGAGAAGAATATGAGGGAAGACGGAATGGAACATTACAGGTCAGTGAGAGAGGTTCTGGATGGACAGACAGGGACAGTGTTGATAAGAATGGAACATTACAGGTCAGTGAGAGACGTTCTGGATGGACAGACAGGGACAGTGATGATAAGAATGGAACATTACAGGTCAGTGAGAGAGGTTCTGGATGGACAGACAGGGACAGTGTTGATAAGAATGGAACATTACAGGTCGTGAGAGAGTTTCTGGATGGACAGACAGGGACAGTGAGTGATAGAATGGAACATTACAGGTCAGTGAGAGAGGTTCTGGATGGACAGACAGGGACAGTGTTGATAAGAATGGAACATTACAGGTCAGTGAGAGGGTTCTTGGATGGACAGACAGGAAAGTGATGATAAGAATGGAACATTACAGGTCAGTGAGAGAGGTTCTGGATGGACAGTCAGGGACGTGTTGATAAGAATGGAACATTACAGGTCAGTTGAGAGAGGTTCTGGATGGACAGACAGGGACAGTGATGATAAGAAGGAACATTACAGGTCAGTGAGAGAGGTTCTGGATGGACAGACAGGACAGTGGTGATAAGAATGGAACATTACAGGTCAGTGGAGAGGTTCTGGATGGACGACAGGGACAGTGATGTAAGAATGGAACATTACAGGTCAGTGAGAGAGGTTTGGATGGACAGACAGGGACAGTGGTGATAAGAATGGAACATTTACAGGTCAGTGGAGAGAGGTTCTGGATGACAGACAGGACAGTGATGATAAGAATGGAACATTACAGGTCAGTGAGAGAGGTTCTGGATGGACAGACAGGGACAGTGGTGATAAGAATGGAAACATTACAGGTCCAGTGAGAGAGGTTCTGGATGGACAGACAGGGACAGTGATTGATAAGAATGGAACATTACAGGTCAGTGAGAGAGGTTCTGGATGGCAGACAGGGACAGTGATGATAAGAATGGAACATTACAGGTCAGTGAGAGAGGTTTTTGGATGGACAGACAGGGACAGTGTTGATAGAATGGAATATTACAGGTCAGTGAGAGAGGTTCTGGATGGACGACAGGGACAGTGATGTTAAGAATGGAACATTACAGGTCAGTGAGAGAGGTTTTGGATGGACAGTCAAGGACATGATGATAAGAATGGAACAATTAAGGTCAGTGAGAGAGGTTCTGGATGGCAGAAGGACATTGATGATAAGATGGAACATTACAGGTCAGTGAGAGAGGTTGGATGGACAGACAGGGACAGTGTTGATAGAATGGAACATTATAGGTCAGTGAGAGAGGTTCTGGATGGACAGACAGGGACATGTGTTGATAAGATGGAAATTACAGGTAGTGAGAGAGGTTCTGGATGGACAGACAGGGACAGTGTGATAAGATGGAACATTACAGGTCGTGAGAGAGGTTCTGGATGGACAGACAGGGACAGTGTTGATAGGAATGGAACATTACAGGTCAGTAAGAGAGGTTCTGGATGGACAGACAGGGACAGTGATGATAAGAATAGAACATTACAGGTCAGTGAGAGAGGTTCTGGATGGACAGTCAGGGAAAGTGATGATAAGAATGGAACATTACAGGTCAGTAAGAGAGGTTCTGGATGGACAGACAGGGACAGTGTGATAGGAATGGAACATTACATGTCAGTAGAGAGGTTCTGGATGGACAGACAGGGACAGTGTTGATAAGAATGGAACATTACAGGTCAGTGAGAGAGGTTCTGGATGGACAGACAGGGACAGTGTTGATAAGAATGGAACATTACAGGTCAGTGAGAGAGGTTCTGGATGGACAGACAGGGACAGTGTTGATAAAAATGGAACATTACAGGTCAGTGAGAGAGGTTCTGGATGGACAGTCAGGGAAAGTGACGATAAGAATGGAACATTACAGGTCAGTGAGAGAGGTTCTGGATGGACAGACAGGGACAGTGATGATAAGAATGGAACATTACAGGTCAGTGAGAGAGGTTCTGGATGGACAGACAGGGACAGTGATGATAAGAATGGAACATTACAGGTCAGTGAGAGAGTTTCTGGATGGACAGACAGGGACAGTGATGATAAGAATGGAACATTACAGGTTCAGTGAGAGAGGTTTTGGATGGACGTCAAGGACAGTGATGATAAGAATGGAACATTACAGGTCAGTGAGAGAGGTTCTGGATGGACAGACAGGGACAGTGATGATAAGAATGGAACTTTACAGGTCAGTGAGAGAGGTTCTGGATGGACAGTCAGGGAAAGTGATGATAAGAATGGAACATTACAGGTCAGTGAGAGAGGTTCTGGATGGACAGACAGGGACAGTGATGATAAGAATGGAACATTACAGGTCAGTGAGAGAGGTTCTGGATGGACAGACAGGGACAGTGTTGATAAGAATGGAACATTACAGGTCAGTGAGAGAGGTTCTGGATGGACAGACAGGGACAGTGATGATAAGAATGGAACATTACAGGTCAGTGAGAGAGGTTCTGGATGGTACAGACAGGGACAGTGTTGATAAGATGGAATATTACAGGTCAGTGAGGAGGTTCTGGATGGACAGACAGGGACAGTGGTGATAAGAATGGAACATTACAGGTCAGAGAGAGGTTCTGGATGGACAGACAGGAACAGTGATGATAAAAATGGAACATTACAGGTCAGTGAGAGAGGTTCTGGATGGACAGACAGGGACAGTGATGATAAGAATGGAACATTACAGGTCAGTGAGAGAGGTTCTGGATGGACAGACAGGGACAGTGTGATAAGAATGGAACATTACAGGTCAGTGAGAGAGGTTCTGGATGGACAGACAGGGACAGTGTTGATAAGAATGGAACATTACAGGTCAGTGAGAGAGGTTCTGGATGGACAGACAGGGACAGTGTTGATAAGAATGGAACATACAGGTCAGTGAGAGAGGTTCTGGATGGACAGACAGGGACAGTGTTGATAGGAATGGAACATAACAGGTCAGGTAAGAGAGGTTCTCTGGATGGACAGACAGGGACGTGATGATAAGAATAGAACATTACAGGTCAGTGAGAGAGGTTCTGGATGGACAGTCAGGGAAGATGATGATAAGAATGGAACATTACTGGTCAGTGAGAGAGGTTCTGGATGGACAGACAGGCAGTGTTGATAAGAATGGAACATTACAGGTCAGTGAGAGAGATTCTGGATGGACAGACAGGGACAGTGTTGATAAGAATGGAACATTACAGGTCAGTGAGAGAGGTTCTGGATGGGACAGACAGGGACAGTGATGATAAGAATGGAACATTACAGGTCAGTGAGAGAGGTTCTGGATGGACAGACAGGGACAGTGTTGATAAGAATGGAACATTACAGGTCAGTGAGACAGATTCTGGATGGACAGACAGGAACAGTGTTGGTAAGAATGGAACATTACAGGTCAGTGAGAGAGGTTCTGGATGGACAGACAGGGACAGTGTTGATAAGAATGGAACATTACAGGTCAGTGAGAGAGGTTCTGGATGGACAGACAGGGACAGTGATGATAAGAATGGAACATTACAGGTCAGTGAGAGAGGTTCTGGATGGACAGTCAGGGACAGTGTTGACAAGAATGGAACATTACAGGTCAGTGAGAGAGGTTCTGGATGGACAGACAGGGACAGTGTTGATAAGAATGGAACATTACAGGTCAGTGAGAGAGGTTCTGGATGGACAGTCAAGGACAGTGATGATAAGAATGGAACATTACAGGTCAGTGAGAGAGGTTCTGATGGACAGACAGGGACAGTGATGATAAGAATGGAACATTACAGGTCAGTGAGAGAGGTTCTGGATGGATAGCAGGGAAGTGATGATAAGAATGGAACATTACAGGTCAGTGAGAGAGGTTCTGGATGGACAGACAGGGACAGTGATGATAAGAATGGAACATTACAGGTCAGTGAGAGAGGTTCTGGATGGACAGACAGGGACAGTGATGATAAGAATGGAACATTACAGGTCAGTGAGAGAGGTTCTGGATGGACAGACAGGGACAGTGTTGATAAGAATGGAACTTACAGGTCAGTGTGAGAGGTTCTGGATGGACAGACAGGGACAGTGATGATAAGAATGGAACATTACAGGTCAGGAGAGGTTCTGGATGGACAGACAGGAACAGTGATGATAAAAATGGAACATTACAGGTCAGTGAGAGAGGTTCTGGATGGACAGACAGGTACAGTGTTTATAAGAATGGAACATTACAGGTCAGTGAGAGAGGTTCTGGATGGACAGACAGGGACAGTGTTGATAAGAATGGAACTCATTACAGGTCAGTGAGAGAGGTTCTGGATGGACAGACAGGGACAGTGTTGATAAGAATGGAACATTACAGGTCAGTGAGAGAGGTTCTGGATGGACAGACAGGGACAGTGTTGATAGGAATGGAACATTACAGGTCAGTAAGAGAGGTTCTGGATGGACAGACAGGGACAGTGATGATAAGAATAGAACATTACAGGTCAGTGAGAGAGGTTCTGGATGGACAGTCAGGGAAAGTGATGATAAGAATGGAACTTACTGGTCGTGAGAGAGGTTCTGGATGGACAGACAGGGACAGTGATGATAAGAATGGAACATTACAGGTCAGTGAGAGAGGTTCTGGATGGACAGACAGGGACAGTGTTGATAAGAATGGAACATTACTGGTCAGTGAGAGAGGTTCTGGATGGACAGACAGGGACAGTGTTGATAAGAATGGAACATTACAGGTCAGTGAGAGAGGTTCTGGATGGACAGACAGGGACAGTGATGATAAGAATGGAACATTACAGGTCAGTGAGAGAGGTTCTGGATGGACAGACAGGGACAGTGTTGATAAGAATGGAACATTACAGGTCAGTGAGAGAGGTTCTGGATGGACAGACAGGGACAGTGATGATAAGAATGGAACATTACAGGTCAGTGAGAGAGGTTCTGGATGGACAGACAGGGACAGTGATGATAAGAATAGAACATTACAGGTCAGTGAGAGAGGTTCTGGATGGACAGACAGGGACAGTGTTGATAAGAATGGAACATTACAGGTCAGTGAGAGAGGTTCTGGATGGACAGACAGGGACAGTGATGATAAGAATAGAACATTACAGGTCAGTGAGAGAGGTTCTGGATGGACAGACAGGGACAGTGATCATTGGCCTTGTCAAATTTGGTTTGATTTTTCGAGAAAGTTTTTGTAACTTACTGACGAGAGTTAAAAAAGTGTTATATCTTTATTAAATATTATTTGAATTAAACAATTAATAAAAATTTTATTTCATTTACTTTCAGCTTCTCTCTAGAAGTGTATTTGGAAGTGTAAGTAAAAATGTAATTGGAAGTGGAAGTAATAATGTAATTATAAGTGTAAGTGTAACATATATGGAAGTATAAAAAATAATAAATTATTCTAAGTGTAACTGTTAACGTAATTTTGTAAATATTTACCTAAATAAAGTATATATTAATTTTATAATTGTAATTAATAAAAAAAATCTTAATTCTAAGGTGTCATTCATTACCTTATTAACTGAGGCTCCAAAATCATAATAAAATTTCCAAAAACGTCCACTATTTCTTGATATTACTCACATGATTCCAAAATAAATATTTCCCCTTGTTCCTCCTGGCTAATATTACCTCGACCTATGTAAACAAACGACATATATTCACTACTAGCTCTGACTATTCCTCGAGAGGTATATTGCATTATTGACTCTAATTTTAGATATTCTAATATTACCTTCAATTTCATTACGTGCAGAAGGACCACGCTGATGTGGTCTCCTGTAGCAGGCAATATATTAGCTAGAGATTTATGCCCTAGAATTCCTCTAGCAGTTCGTTTGGTCCTTCTTGAGGAACGATATTATAAGGTAAGTCAGATATTCCTCTATAAAATATTTACTGATCATTCTTGATTTCGAATCTTATTGATAAATTAAATCTAATATTTGTCATTGTGTCACTAATAATTATTTTTCATGCAACATGACTGAAATTATGGCTGAACCTGTTACAATGAACTGTGATGTAGGACGGTGCTAGACGGTGCAAAGGACTGTTAAGGGAAGCAAGACTGGCTGATGGTGGTACTTATGAGTTACGTACTGTGGGTTGTTTATATCAAGGTCACCTGCATCATACACTGTCTCTCCTTAGTCCCATAACTACACTCAAGGGCAGTCTTATCAAGATTTCCTATACAAAGGTAAATCAAGAAATATAACGGATATGTTAAAGATTATTAATCTTCCACATATACGTTATTAATACTGCGCGGAATAGACAAGGTGGACAAAGACGGGATGTTCCAGAGATGGGACACAGACACAAGAGGTCACAATTGGAAGTTGAAGACTCAGATGAATCAAAGGGATATTAGGAAGTATTTCTTCAGTCATAGAGTAGTCAGGCCATGGAATAGCCTAGAAAGGGATGTAGTGGAGGCAGGAACCATACATAGTTTTAAGGCGAGGTATGATAGAACTCATGGGGCAGGGAGAGAGAGGACCTAGTAGCAATCAGCGAAGAGGCGGGGCCAGGAGCTGTGAATCGATCCCTGCAACCACAAATAGGTGAGTACAAATAGGTGAGTACACACACACACACACACACACACACACACACACACACACTCACACACAACACACACCACACACCACACACAGTGGGACAGAGAAATGATAGGAAAATCAGTAAACGAGATGATGGAATATGTGGCAACAAAGTGCAAGAGGCAGAGGAAAGTTTTGTTCCAAGGGAACAGAAATAATAGGAAGACCAAAACGAGTCCTTGGTTTACCCGAAGGTGTAGGGAGGCAAAAACTAAGTGCAACAGAGAATGGAAAAGGTACAGGAGGCATAGGCCCAGGAAAACAAGGAGATTAGTAGAAGAGCCAGAACGAGTACGCACAAATAAGGTGGGGGCCCAGGGGGGTTTGAAAACGACATAGATCGAAAGTCAAATGCCCCAAAATGCTGTATGCCCCATTAGGGGAAAGACAATAGTCAAGGAAGGTGATAAGGGAGGAAAGAAGGGGGGAAAACTCACATGAAACGATCAAGGGTATGTGAGGGCTCAAACGGTTTAAAGGAAGTTTTACATTTGAGACAGGAAGGCTTGGGGGACAACCCGGGGGGACCCAGCAAGGAATCCCAAAAAGTGTTGAGACTCATCAGATGAGGAGGAAGTGAAAAAAAGCTAAGGGACTCGATACCTAAAGGAAGGGGACCGGACAAAAATTCCCCGTGGGTCCTTAGAGGGGGCAGATTGTTGCTGCCCCTTACCACAATCTTTTAACAGTCCCGGAAACTGGGCAAAATACCGAGGTAGGAAGACGGGAAAAAGTGTTCCCCTTTTTTAAAAAAGGGGACAGAAAAAGGGGACTAAACATACTGGTTTTATTTTACGTGTATAGTAGCAAAGTTTTGGAGAGATTTTCAGGAGGGAGTGGTGGAGCACCTGGAAAGGAACAAAAGGGATAAATGCCAAACCCGCACGGACATGGAGGGGAAATCCTGCGTCCAAAACCCTTCTAAGTTTTATGATAAAATAACAGAAGTAAGACACGAAGAGAGGGGTGGGTTTTGCATCTTTTTGGACTGCAGGGAAAGGGCCCTTTTACACGTTCCTCACAAGGATTGTGCAGGCTAGAGCTCAGGCGAAAAAACAGGAAGGCATGCAAAGGTAGAAATACCTGACAGTGAGGCAAAACGAGTCTGGAAGTAATGATGTATCCAGTGGGCACCTGTGACGAGCGGGGTCCCCCGGGGGGCGGCTGGACCCAAAGTATTGTTGGGAATTTTGAAAAAATGATGGGAAAGGGGTTTGTAGAAGGTCCTGTTTGAGATATGTGAGTTATGAGGGAATTAAACAGGGGAGGGCAGGCAGGCTTCAAAAAAGGGCGTGGACAGACGGACACCCGGTCCAGCAAATGGTTCTCGAATTTAACCTGCCAAAAAGCAAATCATGAAGATAGGGGAAAGGGCAAGAGACCCCCAGACGAGTAAGGCTAGGTGGCCAAGAATACAAACCTACTCAAGGAGAAAGATCTTGGGTGAGTATACACCGGAGCATGTCTCAAAAACACACATTCATCAGATAAACTGCTGCAGCATATGGTGGCTGGGCAAACTCGAGAACAGCTCCGATACCTTAGTAAGGAATCGTTCAAGACACTGTACACGAGGTATGTCAGGCCCATACAGGAGTATGCAGCACCTGTTGGAACCCGCACCTTGATAAAAGCAGTCAAGAAACTAGAGAAGTACAAAGGTTTTGCAGAATGGTTAGTTCCAGAGCTAAGGGGAATGTCTATGAAGAAAGGATTAAGGGAAATACGGGCCTGACGAACACTGGAGGAAGGAGGGTCAGGGGAGACATGATAACGACATATAAAATTTCTGCGTGAAATAGACAAGGTTGGACAAAGACGGATGTTCCAGGGAGGGGGACAAGAAACAAGAGGCCAACATTTGGAAGTTGAAGACCACAATGAGTCAGAGGGATATTAGGAAGTATTTCTATAGTATTGAGTTGTCAGGACAGTGAATTTGCCTAGAAAATGACGTACGTGGAGGCAGGAACCATAACACAGTTTTAAGACGTGGTTTGATAAAGCTCATGGAGCGTGGGGAGAGCGAGGGCCCAATAGCAACCGGTGAAGAGGAGACGGGGCCAGGAGTATTAAGACTCGAACTCTGCAACCCAAATAGGTGAGTACACGCACACACACACTACACACACATACACGCCAACACACACACACACACACACCACACACACACACACCTCACGACACACACACACACAGACGCGCGCGTGGGTCCGTGGGGTGCAGGGACGTGGGTAACAAGCTCGAGGAAACCTTAGCTTGTAAGGCGTGAATTACAGCTAGCAGTAATCAGTGGTTTAGTGGAAACGTCAGTGAACAATACCCGAGTGTTTTTAAGTTATTAGTTAAGAAAGTGAGAGGAAAGCTGAAATCATAATATTTCAAAGTGCAAACCGTTGGGGGTCTTAGGCGCTGTTGCCACATTGCAGTGGTAGACCTGAAGAAAGAAGTGACGTCACGACAAGTTGTGGCGCCATTGTACATATAAAGTGACGTTGGTATTTAAAAGTGGAAGTGAGATTATATCAGTGAGAGTGAAATGAAATTCGTCGTGAGGAAGGGGATGTATGGAGAATATATGGTTAATAAAAATCACGGGTGATGGATCCCAAAATAGGGATTTAAGGGCCTACGTACAACGACTCCGCCATCAAGCAGCTGGCAACCTGTCACCGCACCCATTGAGCGCAAGTTTATCGTATTATTGTGGTTTGCATGTTGACGGCCCTGGCTGGCCTTGCTACTGTTTGATAGGTCACTCACTCATGCAAGCTATTTAGAATTGAATGAAATAGATAGAACAGTGAATATAGTGTTGACGAGTGTGAGAAGGTAGGTCCGTGAGGTAGAGTAGCATTTATTCCAGTAGTTCTTAGCCAGTAAGAATACTTAGGAAGACTAGGAAGTCCTCTCGGAATGTGAACATGGAACAGGATAATAACCAGCAATAATTGATACTTAAATCCGACACACACACACAAGGCGAGTAACTTACTATAAGCGAGGGTCGGTCAAGTCCCAGGAGGGTTGTGGTCAGGTCACAAGAAGGTGCAGCCAGTAATTACCACTGCACAAGACACTCTCACAACACACACCCACACACACACACTCACACACACACACACTCACACACACAAACACGCACACAACACACACAGGGGTAGGGCCAGTTGTTACTACCGTTAGCTATTAGCAGTAAGAATACTTAGGACTGCTAGGAAGTCTCTCTCAATGTGAACAAGGAAAATGATAATAACCAGCAATAATTAAATGTAAATCCAGAAAGGGCAATAAGTGGAGGAGAGTAGCATAATTGGGAAAGATATGAGACCAAATTTGTGCTACACGACGGATCTTTCAACCACACACTTACCCCCCCTAACCATCCCACTCTCACACACAGCCACACAGACAAGGGTAGACACTCACACACACAACACACACCCACACCACACACACACCACACAACACTCCACACACACACTCACCACACACACTCACACACACCACACACCACAATCACACACACACACACAACACACCACCACACACACACACACCCACACACACCAACAAATACACAACATACACACACACATACACACACACACACAATATTACATGCACACATACACACACCACACCAAATACACACACACACACACACACACACACACACATAACAACACATTCACCCCACCAACCAAAAACCCCCCCCCCCCCCCCCCGCACTTCACACACACCCACAACACAACACCCACAACACACCACCCCCCCCACAAAACCGCCATCCACCAACCCCTCCAATTCCAAAAACACTTCACAAACACTCCCCCCCCTCCCATAACCACCTCTCCCCCTTTTACCCCTCCTTACCACCTCCCCTCCCCCAAACCACCAACCCCCCCCCCCAACCCCATCAAAACCCCTCCTCCAATAACCCCCCCCCCCCCCCCCCCAAATCCCCCTCCAAAACGTACCCCCCCCCCCCAACCCAAAATCCCCCCCACCCTAACCATAACCACCCACCCCCCCCCAAACCACAACCCCCCCCCCCCCAAACCTCTACCTCCCAATAACCTCCCCCCCCCCCCACAACCTCCATCCCCCCTCTCCCTCCAAACCCATCTTTCCCCTCCCCCTAACCCCCCCGTCCCCCTCCTGGGAGCAAGGGGGGAACCTAAACCGGGATAAAAAGGGGGCCCCAAGGCGAATCTGGGAGGGGGAAGGGGAGGCAGAATAAAAAAAAAAGGGAGGAAGAGGGGGGAAAGGGGAGACAATGAGCGGAAAGGAAAGGAAAGGGTTAGCAAAAAAAGCAAAAGGAAGGAAGAAACGGCCACAGCCAGAAATCAAGATAGAGAGTTTTAGAAGAGGAGCAAAACATCTGAAACACACAGAGACAAAATATTACAGAATACTCAAAAATGGATACTTTCGACAGAGACAACGGACTGAAGGAAGCATGGCAAAATTGTTCAGGGGCCCCTGTCAAACCCACGGGGGCCAAAAAAGAAGGGAGACACTAGACAGAAGAGAGTTGGAAACATTGAAGGAACTAGGACATGTGCGGGGACCATACCAAACCGGGGGCCGGAAAACAGTGAGCGGAAGGACAAACCAAGAAGATAGGGCCAAAAAATAGGGGAAGGGGCTGAAGGGGAAAAAAACTCCCCGGGAAGGGCTAAAAAAAAAACAAAGGGTGCAATGGGAGTCACAGTGTAGGGGGAAAGGGGGAGATCCTGTTTGTTATGGGCAGACGAAGCTAAAGGGAAACTTATGATGAAAGGAAAAACGGAGGGAAAAAAGCGTTGAAGATTCATGAAGGTGATAGGCAGGGGGGCCACCCCGGTGGCAAATTTTCGGGAATTGGGTTTTCACAAAAAAAAGGGGTCGGCCTCTCAAAGTAATTTTCAAGGCAGAATCAACCCGAACCATGATCCTCAGGGGAAAAAACACGGCTGAGGGCAAGCAGGAGTTCCCGGGGTGGTACCTCGATCGAGACAGAAAAAGGACAAAAATAAGACAATGAAAAAGAGAGTTCAAAAAAGAAAGGGAAATGGAAAGGGAAAAGAAAAAGGGGAGCAAATAACCCCGGATCAAATGGAAGGACAAAACGCACCCCCCAGAAACACCTGCAAAAGGGCTTTCCCGCCACGACACTCCCCCAAGGCAACTGAACAATCCAAAACCAAAAAATCACACACCGATCCCCTTTTCCACCCCTGCACCCCGTTACAGTATTAAACAGAATTGAAAGGGTTTTGGGCACAAAAAGCAATGGGTTAAAAAAAGAATAAACATGAGAATGGCAAGAAAGAACAATGAAAGCCCCCAGACTCATAGCAGTTACAAAAACAAAAACTCAGGAGACAAAACAGATGAATTTTCCCCACCAGGATCCAGATAAAAGGAAAGTAGAAGGGGCAGGGGGGAGGTGGGGTTCTCTCTCGAAAAAAACAGAGGGAAAAATTCGAGAAAAGGGAAAAAGCATAGATGAGGGGGAGAAGAACAAATACAGGTAACATCAGCGGGGGAAACAAAGTGGTCATTGCATTTAGTATAATCCCCCCACAAAGGCAGGGGGCCCCCAAGGAGAATATGAAGAGAGAAACAGACAAGGTTTGGACACACTTGCGGGGGTGGAAAGAGAGCTCACTAGCAGAGCAAAGTTGCGGTTATGGGGATTTCAACCACGGGGATTTTTTGGGGGAAAAACCCTGGACCACATGGGGGCCCCGAAACATGGAGAGCCAGGTTTTGGGAAAAGTGGTGCTGAAAACCTCATGCACCAACTGTTAAGGAACAAAGAGTGAGGGGGGAAGAACCAGCAAATTGGACCTTGTGTTCACAGGGGCAGCTCGACATTGAGGACATCAGTATGAGATTCCCCAAGCGGACCACGTGGTTCTGTGCTTTAATACATAGTAGAGCTGCAAGGGGAGAGAATAACAGGTTGAATGAGAAAAGCTGACTATAAAAGAGGGGACTACTAGGATGAAGAACTTCCTGCGGAGGTCCGTGGGACAGAGAAAAGGCGGGGAAAAAACCCGAAAAGAAAAGATGGAATATTAAAAACAAAATGCAAAGGGGCAGTGGAAAAATTTTTTTCCCAGGGCAACAGTAACAAAGGGGGACCGAACGAGCCCCTGTTTTCCCCACGGTGAAGGAGCAAAAACAAAGTGCAATAGAGAATGGAAAAAAGTCAGAAGCGAGAGACAACAAAAAAGGGAGATCAGTCGCAGAGCCCCGGAAGATACGCACAGTAAGGAGGGAGGCCACGACAGTATGAAAATGACAAACATCGAAATCAAGACACCCCGAAACTGTGATACCCATCAGAGGGAAGAAACAGTCAAAGACCGGTGATCAGATTAAGGGCAGAAGGTGGAGAACTCCAAGAAAAAATCAGGAGGTAGTGAGAGTGAAAAGGGAAATTTAAGGAAGTTTTTTTTAGTAGAGACAGGAAGGGTGTGGGAAAACACACAGAAGGGGAAAATCAAGAGGGGAAAATAAAAAAAAGTTTTGGGTGACATACAAAAAAAGAGGGGGGGAGAAGCTCTTTTAAGTGACCTTGACCCCTAAAAGGCATGGGGCCGGCAACATCTCCCCCTGTGTCCCTTTGAGAAGGAGCAGAGATGCGGCGTGCCCCTTAACCCCAAATTTCAACACACCCCTGAAACTGGGCAAATACTTTAGAAATTGAAGAAGCTAATGTTCCCCCCTATTTAAAAAAAGGAAACGAAACGAGCACTAAATACGACCTGTGTCTCTGACATGTTTTTGGGTTTGG
>NW_026509965.1:0-14701 GCF_026875155.1 Cherax quadricarinatus | reverse complement strand
TTGAAGCATCACAAAAAATGTGAAGTCTATTTTTCCCATTTGGATTGGCCACCTGGCATGGGAACTCCAACATTGGAATTTTTTCATAATCACCAATTAATTCATCCCACCTGTTAATGAATTCCTCAGGTAGAATTTCATCCCAAGCACATTTAAGTTTCCATGCTTCCTGAATTAATAATTTCCATCTTTCAGTAAGGGGTGACACTAAACCTAGTGGATCAAAACATTTGGAAACTTCAGCAAGCAAGACTCTTAGTTAATTTATTGGGCATACTGTAATTATTAGGTTTTAACATTAACAAATCCCTCTCAGTATCCCAAGTTAATCCCAATACATTACTACATTTTGGCACTTCATCTCCAGGGTAATCTTTACTTATTTTGTCCTGTAATTTGGATGAATTACTATTCCATTCCCTCAGAGGCATATTGGCACTTTGCATTATTTTATTAGCCTCTCCATAAGTCATTAACAGTTCCTCTTCAGTTGACGTCACACCTGGAGTTTACCTGGAGAGAGTTCCGGGGGTCAACGCCCCCGCGGCCCGGTCTGAGACCAGGCCTCCTGGTGGATCAGAGCATGATCAACCAGGCTGTTGCTGCTGGCTGCACGCAAACCAACATACGAGCCACAGCCCGGCTGATCCGGAACTGACTTTAGGTGCTTGTCCAGTGCCAGCTTGAAGACTGCCAGGGGTCTGTTGGTAATCCCCCTTATGTGTGCTGGGAGGCAGTTGAACAGTCTCGGGCCCCTGACACTTATTGTATGGTCTCTTAACGTGCTAGTGACACCCCTGCTTTTCATTGGGGGGATGGTGCATCGTCTGCCAAGTCTTTTGCTTTCGTAGTGGGTGATTTTCGTGTGCAAGTTCGGTACTAGTCCTCTAGGATTTTCCAGGTGTATATAATCATGTATCTCTCCCTCCTGCGTTCCGGGGAATACAGGTTTGGGAAACCCTCAAGCGCTCCCAATAATTGAGGTGTTTTATCTCCGTTATGCGCGCCGTGAAAGTTCTCTGTACATTTTCTAGGTCGGCAATTTCACCTGCTTGAAAGGTGCTGTTAGTGTGCAGCAATATTCCAGCCTAGATAGAACAAGTGACCTGAAGAGTGTCATCATGGGCTTGGCCTCCCTAGTTTTGAAGGTTCTCATTATCATCCTGTCATTTTTCTAGCAGATGCGATTGATACAATGTTATGGTCCTTGAAGGTGAGATCCTCCGACATGATCACTCCCAGGTCTTTGACGTTGGTGTTTCGCTCTATTTTGTGGCCAGAATTTGTTTTGTACTCTGATGAAGATTTAATTTCCTCATGTTTACCATATCTGAGTAATTGAAATTTCTCATCGTTGAACTTCATATTGTTTTCTGCAGCCCACTGAAAGATTTGGTTGATGTCTGCCTGGAGCTTTGCAGTGTCTGCAATGGAAGACACTGTCATGCAGATTCGGGTGTCATCTGCAAAGGAAGACACGGTGCTGTGGCTGACATCCTTGTCTATGTCGGATATAAGGATGAGGAACAAGATGGGAGCGAGTACTGTGCCTTGTGGAACAGAGCTTTTCACCGTAGCTGCCTCGGACTTTACTCTGTTGACGACTACTCTCTGTGTTCTGTTAGTGAGGAAATTATAGATCCATCGACGATTTTTCCCTGTTATTCCTTTAGCACGCATTTTGTGCGCTATTACGCCATGGTCACACTTGTCGAAGGCTTTTGCAAAGTCTGTATATATTACATCTGCATTCTTTTTGTCTTCTAGTGCATTTAGGACCTTGTAGTGGTCCAATAGTTGAGACAGACAGGAGCGACCTGTTCTAAACCCATGTTGCCCTGGGTTGTGTAACTGATGGGTTTCTAGATGCGTGGTGATCTTGCTTCTTAGGACCCTTTCAAAGATTTTTATGATATGGGATGTTAGTGCTATTGGTCTGTAGTTCTTTGCTGTTGCTTTACTGCCCCCTTTGTGGAGTGGGGCTATGTCTGTTGTTTTTAGTAACTGTGGGACGACCCCCGTGTCCATGCTCCCTCTCCATAGGATGGAAAAGGCTCGTGATAGGGGCTTCTTGCAGTTCTTGATGAACACAGAGTTCCATGAGTCTGGCCTGGGGCAGAGTGCATGGGCATGTCATTTATCACCTGTTCGAAGTCATTTGGCGTCAGGATAACATCGGATAGGCTTGTGTTAATCAAATTTTGTGGCTCTCTCATAAAAAATTCATTTTGATCTTCGACTCTCAGTCTGGTTAGCGGCTTGCTAAAAACTGATTTCATATTGGGACTTGAGTAGCTCACTCATTTCCTTGTTTGTCATCTGTGTAGACCCATCTTGTTTAAGTAGGGGCCCAATACTGGACGTTGTTCTCGATTTTGATTTGGCATAGGAGAAGAAATACTTTGGGTTTCTTTCGTTTTTCATTTATGGCTTTTAGTTCTTCCCGCGTTTCCCTGACTCCTAAAGGATTCTTTTAGCTTAAGTTCGATGCTTGCTATTTCTCTGCCCAGTGTCTCCCTACGCATTTCAGATATATTGACCTCTTTTAGCCGCTCTGTTATTCTTTTCCGTCGCCTGTAAAGGGAGCGCCTGTCTCTTTCTGTTTTACATCTACTCCTCCTTTTTCTTAGAGGAATAAGCCTTGTGCATACATCGAGTGCTACCGAGTTAATCTGTTCTAGGCATAAGTTGGGGTCTGTGTTGCTTAGTATATCTTCCCAGCTTATATCGGTTAGGACTTGGTTTACTTGGTCCCACTTTATGTTTTGTTATTGAAGTTGAATTTGGTGAATGCTCCCTCGTGACTAATCTCATTATGTCGGTCTGGGGCTCGCGCATACATGACTGAACCTCAATTATGTTGTGATTGAGTATATTGTTTTTGATATGGTGATATTTCTTATCAGATCATCATTGTTAGTGAAGATGAGGTCTAGTGTATTCTCCAGTCTAGTAGGCTCTATTATTTGCTGGTTTAAATTGAATTTTGTGCAGAGATTTAAAAGCTCGCGTGAGTGTGTGAGTTTTCATCAGAGCTGCCTCTGGTGTTATTACTGCAACAATATTATTTGCTATATTCCTCCATTTTAGGTGCCTTAAGTTGAAATCCCCCAGGAGCAAGATGTTGGGTGCAGGAGCTGGAAGGTTTTCCAGACAGTGGTCAATTTTTAACAGCTGTTCCTGGAATTGCTGGGATGTTGCATCCGGAGGCTTGTAGACTATCACAATGACTAGGTTTTGGTTCTCGACCTTTACTGCTAAAACTTCCACTACATCATTTGAGGCATTTAGCAGTTCTGTGCAAACAAGTGACTCTGCAATGTACAGGCCAACCCCCCCCTTTTGCCTGTTCACTCTGTCACATCTGTATAGGTTGTAACCTGGGATCCATATTTCGTTGTCCAAGTAAATTGTCCACATAAAATTGTTTGTGATGAATGGTTTTGAAAACCGACAAGTTGAAGAATTGAGACACTTATGCAACATATGGGAATCTTTATTGAATAAAGATTCCCATATGTTGCATAAGTGTCTCAATTCATAAAATTGTTTGCTCATTACTTTACTCAATGGCCTTCCCATACGTTTAAGGTGTGCATTTATTGTTGCTTGAAGTAGGAACGGACTGGATGTAGCACCAAATAATACGCTCCTAAAGCAAAAGGTTTTCAGAGGGCTAAGTGGGCCAATAGGATTCTCAGGCCATAAGAAGCGGGTACAATCCTGGTCAGCCTCTTTTAAACCCACTCTTGGGAAAGCTTTACTTATGTCAGCCGTAAAGGCATAATGCTTCACTCTGAAATTTAAAAGATATCTCCAAAATTTTTTGTAAAAAGGGGATCTGTCATAAAAACAGCTTTTAAAAACTGGGTACATTTTTGTTACTCCTGGCACTACAATTTAAAAAACACAATCCTCAAAGGAGTGGTCTTAGAACCCTTCATCCGTGATGTGGCAAATGTGACCAAAAAATTTTGGCTGCTCAGGAGGTACCTCTTCTAAAATTTTTTAAATTTAAAATGCTCGAAATTACATCATTATAGGCATTTAACAATTTGGTGCTTATCATTTTGCAGAGCTGAACCTTTAATTGCCCTATGCCATTCTGAATTTGGGGGAATTTCTGGATGATTCAGTCCCCAGGAAAAGTCGTCCCCGTATTGCCCCATTTTCAAATTTTTAATCTTAGGTTTGCCATGAGTAAAAAAAATGTCTGGATTTTAATTCATTTACTTTATTCCAAATGTGTCAAATTTCCCCCAAATTTTGCACTTAAAACCCACCTTATAAAAATTTTAAATTTAGATTTCAAAAAACCATTTATTATTTTATTTCCTACAAAATTTTAAAAAAACCTACCATAAACCCCCTGCATTTCAAAAACCCCCCATTTTTTTTACCATACCCACAAAAAAAATTTACCTACAAAATTTTTTTTCCTTCAAATATCCTTACCCGAATACTAAATTTACTTATGTGAAAGTCTTTCTGTGCTTACTAAGTCCTATGTAGTATTTTCTCTTGAAGTCTATCTGAAATTACTGCTTTAAACACGTTTTTTCTCATTCCCCAAACCCTGACTTTTACAAAAAATAGTGTCATACAATTGAGCTTTTTATCGAGAAAAAAACCAGTAATTTTAAAGTTGTGGGATCTCCATCTGTAGTTTCATACCATCAAGACTTTTTACGTTTTAAAAAAGTACGCTGGGACCCCGGGTCCAATAATGCATTTACACTTTTGATTTTCCCTTTTTCATCAATTTTTACCTGTAACCGGTAAGGCTACTTCAAAAAAACCCATCTTTTAAATATTAGCAGCAATTTTTACATTAGCCACTGTTGTGTCAGGATTGTCAACTTTTTCTTTATTATCAACATTATCATATGACCTTTCACTGACTATATGGTGTCTTCCTTTGTGACATTGATAAAGAAGTTTAATTTGGATAACAGCCCCTTTACTTTGTGATTACCCAAAAACATTGATACATCTGTCAAGCTCCTCCAATCTTTCAACTTTATCATTCCATGAATGTATGCATTGCAATTCTTAAAAAAATGAGTACCTTCAGAAGGACAATCTCTCCTTTCTTGATGGTTTTTTTTAACTGGGCTACTCTTAGGAGGGTATTATTCTTCCTCCCTTGGGGGAATCATTTTTCTGTTTCCCTGCTCCTTGTTAGCCCCTTGTAACTCCTTTTAGGAAATGAATTTTTTTTTAAACAGGAAAATTTTTTTCGCTTTGTGAAACTTGGCGTACCTCAGAGTTATATGTTTTGCATCTTTAAAATGAGTTAGTTGGCTGGTCTGCAACTGCACAATCAATTCTTGTGACCTAGTTTTTTCTCCAGGACTCAAAAACCAGTATGAATCCCTTTAGATTATCTTATTACTTAAAGTTTTGAGGTGCTCTCCCGTTTAACTCTAAACTGCTGTAAACCTTTGTAAGTGTGATCTGGAGATTTTTAAAATTACAAAGATATTCAATAAAACCAACCTACTTTGTTTTATTACCATAAGGGAACTTCAAAAGTTTACCCGTTCCTTGTAAGGTCATTACATTGGAAAAGGGTTGTTGAGTATGTGAGCATTCTCTTACCGTCCTTTTAGGGAAAATAATTGTTACAAGGTGGTCACTCCTGTCGGCACGCTGCTTTAAAAAATTTACCCAAAAACCCCCACTTTCACCAGGGTTAAAAAACAGGAAAATAGTTCTGGGGGTTTTGGAAGAAAATTTTGTTGGAGCAGATCATTAACTGCCGGTTTTACATTTTTTAAATTTTTTCAAGGCCTATTTTAAAGAAACTTTTTCCCCTTTAAATTTATGTACTGATTAATTGTGAGATTACTTCGTTATCTACACAGTTTACTAAAAAATCTCCCTTTTATTTGTTGTAAAATAATTTGTATTAATCTTCTATTATCTAAAGATCTAAATACAATTTTAAAATAAACAGTATTCACAGTTTCTTTATATTAAACCAAACATTTTTTTATGCTTTTTTTAAAGCCCTTTCTAGTTGCAGAGATGCTTTTTTTTGCTCTATATTTCCTTTTGTTTGTCTTTACATTAATTTTCCCCATTTTTGCCATAAAAAAAAAGGGATTAAATTCAATTAATAAAACTGTTAGTATAAATTATGACTTATAAAGGTAATAGCACAGCTTACCTTTAAATAAATTAGACTTGAGTTGCAATTTTGTAAAAAAAATTTTAATATAAATTTTAAATAACATTAATAATGTTAGTAACTTGAGCCTTTTTTAATTACAGATGTAAGAAATTTTTAATAAAATTTTAAAAGTAATTAATACAAAACCTTTGCCAGCCCTTTGGGTTATCAAAAAAATTTTTATACAAATTATATAAATCCTTGCCAGAATTTGGCATAGCAAAATTAAACAGGAGGGCCCCACTTATACGGCGGTTAGGTTCCAGGTACCCCCAAAGGGGGAAAATTCCCTAAAGTGGGGAAAACCCCAATAAAACACAGTGCACTCATTACTTACCCTTTAAAAAATTTATAGTCTTAATTAGGGGGAGACAAGTAGTATTTATTGTAAGAAATCAAGTGTGGTTGTTGGGAGTCAGCCAGGTTTCCCTACCCGGCCCCCTCACCCAACATATGATATTTAAGGTCCCAGAGCGTAAATGTATATACGTTCACTCATTACTTACCTTAAAAAATAGGGGGAGATGAGTGTATTTATTGTAAAAAATCAAGTGTGGTATGTTGGAGTCAGCCGGGTACCATACCCGAGAGAAAGAATGAGTGCATGAGGAGGAAGGGCAGAGTTATGTAAAAAACCAGGCGAAGGTAAGTTTTGTAAACAGTGTACACGTCTGGTTTGTGTACAAGTTACAAAATTTTTTTTTTCAGGTTGTTCTTTCTTGTACAGTAGAAAAAAATAAAGAAAAAATCCCCTTCTCATGTAAAATCATTTTTGGGAAAAAATGATGCTTGAGTGAAGGCAATGGAAGTAAGTCACTCTGACTTTTTTGGGTTATCCTAGGTTCTCTACACATATGTTATGTATTTATGTTATGTATCGTGTTTATTATATAATTTTGAAAAAAGATATCACGGATGGATTAATGAAAATGTGTATATTAACGTAATATACAACATTTAATGATACACCGAGCTCAGACAGCGTAAACAAACTGAACAGGTTGTGGACGATCACTCGGTCAGGCGAAATAGACGGTATTAATACGTGTCCAGTTTTAGTTCATTCATGTACATTTGTAAGAGTTTGTGAAACTTTTACCTTATAATATTTTTATTATTATTATAATAATTAAATCACGAAACAAATACTCTTACACTGTGTACAAGTTAGTACAGAATTATAGCTATAAAGTGAAGGCATACGAAAGGAATATTTTTCTACAGTTATCCCTAGTAACAGGTGACGGGCTAGAGAAAACGTAATTCTTCCGACACTTCTACAAACCGTTTGGTAAACATCTTGTATATATTTGTATAAATTTTTATACTGTGGGTGCATGTATCATGTTTGTGTGTTACATAATGTGTTTCTTATATAATTTTGAAAAAAATATCATAGATTAAGGGAAATGTCTATATTAACATAATATGCGACATTAATGCACCCAAGAGATTATTATTATTATTATTATTATTATTATTATTGCATCAAGAGTAGAGAGACTTAGTGATTTTAATGTGTACCTACATGCCAGCACAGTGTGTAAGTTTATTTAGGTACAGGTGTACACAAGTTTAATTATCAAGTACAATACATATAAAATATACAATAACTTTAAAACACTTGAAATTTTGGAAAGTTTCCAGACATAATAAGGAGATGTGCTCAGGGAGAATGTAAACAAACTCGGTGGGCAGCTGTGACCGTATTAGAAAGACAGGTGGGGGGAGCTGTATAGCGAGTTTTGGTCATAATTTGAAATGTCCGTATTAGCGGAACGCCGTAAAGCGAAACGCCATAAAGCGGGGCCCTGCTGTATTATACACATTAATATAATTAGCAACACTTGCCTTATCAATTACACATACATTGATATAAATCTTGGCCAGAATTGTCTTATCAAATTAATATTGTAATAATTATAATCCACTACACATTAAGTAAAATTAATATTATACACATTAATATAATTAGCAACACCTAGCTTATCAATTACACATACACTGATATAAATCTTGGCCAGAATTGTCTTATCAAATTAATATTATACAAATTAATATAAACTTAGCCAGACTTGACTTATCAAAATTAATATTGTAATAATTATAATCCACTACACATTTAATAAATTTGTGAACTTAACATCCACCTCCTCCTGTCATTTCACATATAATTATTAAGTAATTAACCAATTAATGACTTCACTAATTACCTCCGGTTCAAGAAGGACCAACGGGCAAATTAAATGTGGAAAATTGCATTTATCTGAATGTAACTCATTATGTACATAACAGTAAATGATAAGAATGATTATTATTTATCAGAGTTACATAGACAAGTAGGAATTTGGGACAACTTCGATACCTACCACTTCGATACCTACCACTGTCATATCCACAAGTTGCTCTGGACCTATTAATTATCAAATGAAAAATACATCACCAGGAATGCTTGTAAATATATAAATTTGTGGACTGTATATTAAAAATAATAAATAGTTATATATATACACAATTACATAACAGAAGGAAAATATATCTTAATATCACTCCCCAATTTGACTGGAGATTAATGTGTATCATACTCAGAAAACCTCACTCTAACTAAATCTATGAAAATAATGCTTGCCAGAATTACACACAAATCTAGAGAGCTTATCTGAGGTTCCTGGAGCTGTCTTGTCCAGTCGTCTGATATCTCAAGTTATGCAGGAATGCACATCCACCAATTTCCCCTCTATTTGAGAGGTGTCAACACAATTTTAACCTCTAGAGCACGAAAAATTCTTCCCATTATACCAATGTTTGTACAAAATTCAAAACCAAGATGGCGAGTCTTGTCTGCGCAGATGCAGGCTTTCCATTTTCTATGACATAAATATTAATAAATACAGTATGGCCATCTATTTACATATAAATACTGAATTTCTGGAAAATATATACAGTATTTTCCACATACACCCACAATAGAATAAATAAACATAAATATGAGATGTGGTAGCCAGATAACTTGTACAAGTGACGGCAAGAATAACATTTTCTCTAATCTAACATAAGAGAAAATGTGTTATTGGCAGGGCCGGATTACCGCATAGGCAAACTAGGCATTTGCCTAGGGCCCCGCGTATTTGGGGGCCCCGCGGTCCAAGGGGTTAAGGGGCTTATCCAAGACTGCACACATGGTGCAAGTGCAAAGGGTCCCTACCTAAAAAGTTCAAGTGTTTGGAGAGTAAAATTGATTTTTAAAAATTAATCAAAATTTGAAACATTTAAGAAATGCAGGTATCTCAGAAACCTTCCCTAATGTTGACATAGTGTATCGCCTTTACCTAACACTTCCAGCTACTAACTGTGAAGGAGAACGTTCATTTTCTGTTTTGAAAAGAGTGAAAAACCAGCTCCGTTCAACAATGAGCCAAGACAAATTGTGTAACCTAGCCTTGTTGACCATTGAGTCTGATCTAACAAGAAATATTGATTTTCAGAATATAATTGATGATTTTGCCAATATGAAATCCAGAAAATAGTTTATTTAAGAAGTGCCTGTGAATATAAACAATTCTTTACTTTCTTGAGCTTATATGATTTGATAGTCTTATGCATGATGCAATGATAACAATAATGGTCAGTGATTTATAAAGGGAATAATAGTGCTGTAGTGGTTATGCTGAATATAATAGGTACATGATGTCACTACTTTAATAGCCTAATCTAGTAATACTATGCTGTCTTGAGTTTATTCTCTTTAAAATGCATGATTTAACAAGATAGTTATAATGGCTGTTGGTAAATGGTTTTGGTTGTCTTGATGTACTTTCCCTATCAAATTTAATCTAAATAGCCAGAATGTATTTAATTAGACCTTAAACAGGCTCACACTGACCCCCCCACCCCCTCCAAGCTGGAAGGGGTCGCTTCGCTTACCCATAATTCAAAGGGGCCCCGCCAATCTGAATAGCCTAGGGCCCGGAGACTTCTTAATCTGGCCCTGGTTACTGGGGGTAACTGTAGAAAATTATTCCTTTCGTATGTATGTAAGTTTATTCAGGTATACACAAATACAGTTACATAGATTATCATACATAACAACATATGTGTAGAGAACCTAGGATAACCCAAAAAAGTCAGAGTGACTTATTTCCATTGCCTTCACTCAGATCATCATTTCTCAAAATGATGCTACATGAGAATGGGAGTGTTCTTCTTTATTTATTCTACCTTATCAATGTAGAGACAACCTGTACACAATGTAACTTGTACACAAACCAGACGTGTACAGTTTGTTTGTTTACAAAACTTACCTTCCTGGAGTTTACCTGGAGAGAGTTTCGGGGGTCAATGCCCCCGCGGCCCGGTCTGTGACCAGGCCTCCTGGTGGATCAGCGCCTGATCAACCAGGCTGTTGCTGCTGGCTGCACGCAAACCAACGTACGAGCCTGATTTGTTTACATAACTCTGCGCCTGTCCTCTCGCATGTGCTCATTCTTTCTCTCTCTCATTTATTCGTTTTATCTCATTTACTTACTCCTGACCCTACATTAAGACTACAAATATTTTAAGGTAAGTAATGAGTGAACTGTATATACATTTTATCGCTCTGGGATGCTTAAATATCATAGAATAGTATGTGTGGGTGGGTTGGCCTGGTATGGTAGCCTGGCTGACTACCATACATACCACACTTGATTTCTTACAATAAATACTACTTGTCTCACCCTAGATTAAGACTATAAATATTTTAAGGTAAGTAATGAGTGCACTATGTGTGTATTGTACTTTTTTATTGTTTTTTGATGCCTGGTTCTATTGCTAACTTAATATGTGTTAGTGTAAACTTGTTATCTAGTGTTTGTATGCATTTATAAGGAAAAAAAGGGTGTTCCACTTTACGGCGGTTTCCGCTTTACGGCGGTAGCCTGGAACCTAACCTGCCATATAAGTGGGGCCCTACTGTACCTTGAAATTGAGCTCAACGAGGGAGAAATGCTTGTTTGCTTGACTATGTTCAAGAGTAAACAAATGACGTCACTGTCCATTCCAGTATGCAGTCATGAATGGGTTGACATATTTATACAATTATTGCAATAAGGCATAACAGTAAATCTTATATTTTTTGTGTGAATAAAAATTACAAATTATTTATATTGTAATAATAATATAATAATATTAATATTTTTTTTTCAACAAACCGGCCATATCCCACCAAGGCAGGGTGGCCCAAAAAGAAAAAAGGAAAGTTTCTCTTTTTAAATTTAGTAATTTATACAGGAGAAGGAGTTACTAGCCCCTTGCTTCCGACATTTTAGTTGCCTCTTACAACGGTCATGGCTTACAGAGGAAGAATTCTGTTCCACTTCCCCATGGAGATAGGAAATAAACAAGAACAAGAACTAGAAAGAAAATAGTAGAAAACCCAGAGGGGTGTGTACATATATGCTTGAACATGTATGTGTAGTGTGACCTAAGTGTAAGTAGAAGTAGCAAGACATACCTGAAATCTTGCATGTGTATGAGACAGACAAAAAACACCAGCAATCCTACCATCATGTCAAACAATTACAGGCTTTCGTTTTACACTCACTTGAAATAAAGTGAACTGAGTTATTTACTTGAACATTAAATGGGTCCAGGTCTAGGATGAATCTCAACATTTTCTTCTGGGTGATTTGTAGTCTTTTTTTTTTTTTTTTTTTTTTTAAAGAGAGTAGCATGAAGACCAATAATAATTTAAATGATGCTGTATAATAGCTAAATATAGGGTCCTACAAGCCTCAGTAACTAGACACTGTGCTTATCTAGAGAGGAACCTTAGTCTGGCATTCA
The DNA here is from genome assembly GCF_026875155.1 of Cherax quadricarinatus. NCBI lineage: Eukaryota > Metazoa > Arthropoda > Malacostraca > Decapoda > Parastacidae > Cherax > Cherax quadricarinatus. The sequence continues at coordinate 2,703 of NW_026509965.1, read as the reverse complement.
TTTTTATTACTACATTACAGCTTCTCCTCACTTAACGACAGAGTTTCGTTCCTAAGACCATGTCGTTAAACAAATTCCTTGTTAAGTGAGGAGCATACTATAATGATAGTGAGTTCGTGTCAACCATCTTTGATATTGTGTTAATGTCACCTTTACATCATTTATAACATTTCTGGTATATTTTTCAATGTTTATACAGTAGTGTACTGTATTTTGAAATAAACAGAATAGGGGACATCATCTCTAATATAGTAATAAAGTAAAGTTTATTTCTTTGTAAAGGTTACAATGTGTAATTACAATTTTGATTTGCTAAGTACAAAGATAGCCACTATCATGCCGAGGCATTTCGGGCAAACTAATCCTAATACATACATAGTAACTAATTAAAACTAGATTAGATAATAGTATATAGTAACCATACTTAAAACTAGACAAGTAATAGTGGTTAGCTGTTTTACAATCTTATTTAAATTTAATACAAGTGAGTAGGGTTCGGTAAAATAAGCTTGAAATTGCACATAAAATCTACCTTACACGTAATGGTGCAGGTGGTAATATTTTATGGAATGGCAGAAACAAAAGCCAGGTCACATAATAAGATTAATTGGCAGATGTTTTGGCCAATTTGGTTAATTTTGAGAAATAAGATGATTTTATGGATTGGCAGAATTAAGAGCCTAGAGGTCACATAATAAAACTAGTTAGCAGATGTTTTGGTTGATTTGGTTAATATTGTGAGATAAGGTGATTTTTTTTAGCAAAGTCCTAAATTTATAAGCTGTCAGGGGATCCTTGACCTGTTCCGGTAGCGAGTTCCAGATCTTTGGGCCTTTAATGTGCATAACGTTCTTGCATAGTGAGAATCTGACTCGAGTGTTGTTGAAAAGTGCCTTATGCCTTGTATTGTGGCTGTGCATTCTGTTGTAACTGTCAAGGAGTAGTTTTAGGGGAGGGTTTACAGTGGAGTTTTAATGTTCTGTATATGTAGTAGACACAAGAAAAATGCCGGGAGCAATGGGCTAGTAATCCCTTCTCCTGTAGACATTTTACTAAAAAAGAGAAGAAGAAAAACTTTATAAAACTGGGATGCTTGAATGTGCGTGGATGTAGTGCGGATGACAAGAAACAGATGATTGCTGATGTTATGAATGAAAAGAAGTTGGATGTCCTGGCCCTAAGCGAAACAAAGCTGAAGGGGGTAGGGGAGTTTCAGTGGGGGGAAATAAATGGGATTAAATCTGGAGTATCTGAGAGAGTTAGAGCAAAGGAAGGGGTAGCAGTAATATTGAAGGATCAGTTATGGAAGGAGAAAAGAGAATATGAATGTGTAAATTCAAGAATTATGTGGATTAAAGTAAAGGTTGGATGCGAAAAGTGGGTCATAATAAGTGTGTATGCACCTGGAGAAGAGAGGAATGCAGAGGAGAGAGAGAGAGATTTTGGGAGATGTTAAGTGAATGTATAGGAGCCTTTGAACCAAGTGAGAGAGTAATTGTGGTAGGGGACCTGAATGCTAAAGTAGGAGAAACTTATAGAGAGGGTGTGGTAGGTAAGTTTGGGGTGCCAGGTGTAAATGATAATTGGAGCCCTTTGATTGAACTTTGTATAGAAAGGGGTTTAGTTATAGGTAATGCATATTTTAAGAAAAAGAGGATAAATAAGTATACCAGATATGAAGAGAAGTTGCAGAGATTGGTGGATGAATTTGGTAGGGTGTGCAAAAGAAGAAAATTGAAAGTGAATACAGGAAAGAGTAAGGTTATGAGGATAACAAAAAGATTAGGTGATGAAAGATTGGATATCAGATTGGAGGGAGAGAGTATGGAGGAGGTGAATGTATTCAGATATTTGGGAGTGGACGTGTCAGCGGATGGGTCTATGAAAGATGAGGTGAATCATAGAATTGATGAGGGGAAAAGGGTGAGTGGTGCACTTAGGAGTCTGTGGAGACAAAGAACTTTGTCTTTGGAGGCAAAGAGGGGAATGTATGAGAGTATAGTTTTAAACCAACGCTCTTATATGGGTTGTGAAGCATGGGTGATGAATGTTGCAGCGAGGAGAAGGCTGGAGGCAGTGGAGATGTCATGTCTGAGAGCAATGTGTGGTGTGAATATAATGCAGAGAATTCGTAGTTTGGAAGTTAGGAGGAGGTGCGGGATTTTCCAAAACTGTTGTCCAGAGGGCTGAGGAAGGGGTTTTTGAGGTGGTTCAGACATGTGGAGAGAATGGAGCAAAACAGAATAACTTCAAGAGTGTATCAGTCTGTAGTGGAAGGAAGGCGGGGTAGGGGTCGGCCTAGGAAAGGTTGGAGGGAGGGGGTAAAGGAGGTTTTGTGTGCGAAGGGCTTGGACTTCCAGCAGGCATGCATGAGCGTGTTTGATAGGAGTGAATGGAGACAAATGGTTTTTAATACTTGCGTGCTGTTGGAGTGTGAGCAAAGTAACATTTATGAAGGGGTTCAGGGGGAAAACCGGCAGGCCGGACTTGAGTCCTGGAGATGGGAAGTACAGTTGCCTGCACTCTGAAGGAGGGGTGTTAATGTTGCAGTTTAAAAACTGTAGTGTAAAGCACCCTTCTGGCAAGACAGTGATGGAGTGAATGATGGCGAAAGTTTTTCTTTTTCGGGCCACCCTGCCTTGGTGGGAATCGCCAGTGTGATAATAAAAATAATAAAAAAAGATATGATTAGGACGAAATGAA
>NW_026509964.1:0-13794 GCF_026875155.1 Cherax quadricarinatus | reverse complement strand
CTAACCACCTTGACCCAGTCTCAACCACCTACACATCACCTTCCTCTCACTACCACTGCAACACTGCAGTAGCTACACCACCTTGACCAGCCTCAACCACCTACACATCACCTTCCTCTCACTACCACTGCAACACTGCAGTAACTAAACCACCTTGACCAGCCTCACCCACCTACACATCACCTTCCTCTCACTACCACTGCAACGCTGCAGTAGCTACACCACCTTGACCCAGCCTCACCCACCTACACATCACCTTCCTCTCACTACCACTGCAACGCTGCAGTAGCTACACCACCTTGACCCAGCCTCACCCACCTACACATCACCTTCCTCTCACTACCACTGCAACACTGCAGTAGCTACACCACCTTGACCCAGCCTCACCCACCTACACATCACCTTCCTCTCACTACCACTGCAACACTGCAGTAGCTACACCACCTTGACCCAGCCTCACCCACCTACACATCACCTTCCTCTCACTACCACTGCAACACTGCAGTAGCTACACCACCTTGACCCAGCCTCACCCACCTACACATCACCTTCCTCTCACTACCACTACAACGCTGCAGTAGCTACACCACCTTGACCCAGCCTCACCCACCTACACATCACCTTCCTCTCACTACCACTACAACGCTGCAGTAGCTACACCACCTTGACCCAGCCTCACCCACCTACACATCACCTTCCTCTCACTACCACTGCAACGCTGCAGTAGCTACACCACCTTGACCCAGCCTCACCCACCTACACATCACCTTCCTCTCACTACCACTGCAACACTGCAGTAGCTACACCACCTTGACCAGCCTCACCCACCTACACATCACCTTCCTCTCACTACCACTGCAACACTGCAGTAACTAAACCACCTTGACCCAGCCTCACCCACCTACACATCACCTTCCTCTCACTACCACTGCAACACTGCAGTAGCTACACCACCTTGACCCAGCCTCACCCACCTACACATCACCTTCCTCTCACTACCACTGCAACACTGCAGTAGCTACACCACCTTGACCCAGCCTCACCCACCTACACATCACCTTCCTCTCACTACCACTGCAACACTGCAGTAACTAAACCACCTTGATCCAGCCTCACCCACCTACACATCACCTTCCTCTCACTACAACTGCAACACTGCAGTAACTAAACCACCTTGACCCAGCCTCACCCACCTACACATCACCTTCCTCTCACTACCACTGCAACACTGCAGTAACTAAACCACCTTGACCCAGCCTCACCCACCTACACATCACCTTCCTCTCACTACCACTGCAACACTGCAGTAGCTACACCACCTTGACCCAGCCTCACCCACCTACACATCACCTTCCTCTCAACTCAGAACACATCCAAAACTTTCTAAATGTATTATAAATATTTAGAAATTTTATACAATGTTGGAAAATTAAATATCTCTTTAGAGCCCAAGATAATAATCCACAGTGTCAACGTAACGTTGATAGTTAGAAGTACTGAGGTAACCATTTAAACATGTGACTCGATTAAGGAGATAGGTAAGGACGCACCAGAACCAGAACCTACTCTCTACTGTGTCACTAGAACCCATTGTCTACTGTGTCACCAGTACCCCACCAACTAGTGTGTCACCAGTACCCACCAACTAGTGTGTCACCAGTACCCACCAACTAGTGTGTCACCAGTACCCACCAACTAGTGTGTCACCAGTACCCACCAACTAGTGTGTCACCAGTACCCACCAACTAGTGTGTCACCAGTACCCACCAACTAGTGTGTCACCAGTACCCACCAACTAGTGTGTCACCAGTACCCACCAACTAGTGTATCACCAGTACCCACCAACTAGTGTGTCACCGGTACCCACCAACTAGTGTGTCACCAGTACCCACCAACTAGTGTGTCACCGGTACCCACCAACTAGTGTGTCACCAGTACCCACCAACTAGTGTGTCACCAGTACCCACCAACTAGTGTGTCACCAGTACCCACCAACTAGTGTGTCACCAGTACCCCACCAACTAGTGTGTCACCGGTACCCACCAACTAGTGTGTCACCAGTACCACCAACTAGTGTGTCACCAGTACCCACCAACTAGTGTATCACCAGTACCCACCAACTAGTGTGTCACCAGTACCCACCAACTAGTGTGTCACCGGTACCCACCAACTAGTGTGTCACCAGTACCCACCAACTAGTGTCACCAGCACCACACAACTAGTGTCACCAGTACCCACCAACTAGTGTGTCACCAGCACCCACCAACTAGTGTCACCAGCACCCACCAACTAGTGTCACCAGTACCCACCAACTAGTGTGTCACCAGTACCCACCAACTAGTGTGTCACCAGTACCCACCAACTAGTGTATCACCAGTACCCACCAACTAGTGTGTCACCAGTACCCACCAACTAGTGTGTCACCAGTACCCACCAACTAGTGTCACCAGTACCCACCAACTAGTGTGTCACCAGTACCCACCAACTAGTGTGTCACCAGTACCCACCAACTAGATGTATCACCAAGTACCCACCAACTAGTGTGTCACCAGTATCCACCAACTAGTGTGTCACCAGTACCCACCAACTAGTGTGTCACCAGTACCCACCAACTAGTGTGTCACCAGTACCCACCAACTAGTGTGTCACCAGTACCCACCAACTAGTGTGTCACCAGTACCCACAACTAGTGTATCACCAGTACCCACCAACTGTGTGTCACCAGTATCACCAACTAGTGTGTCACCAGTACCCACCAACTAGTGTGTCACCAGTACCCACCAACTAGTGTATCACCAGTACCACCAACTAGTGTGTCACCAGTACCCACCAATAGTGTGTCACCAGTACCCACCAACTAGTGTGTCACCAGTACCCACCAACTAATGTGTCACCAGTACCCACCAACTAGTGTGTCACCAGTACCACCAACTAGTGTGTCACCAGTACCCACCAACTAGTGTGTCACCAGTACCCACCAACTAGTGTGTCACCAGTACCCACCAACTAGTGTATCACCAGTACCCACCAACTAGTGTGTCACCAGTACCCACCAACTAGTGTGTCACCGGTACCCACCAACTAGTGTGTCACCAGTACCCACCAACTAGTGTCACCAGCACCACCAACTAGTGTCCCAGTACCCACCAACTAGTGTGTCACCAGCACCCACCAACTAGTGTCACCAGCACCCACCAACTAGTGTCACCAGTACCCACCAACTAGTGTGTCACCAGTACCCACCAACTAGTGTGTCACCAGTACCCACCAACTAGTGTATCACCAGTACCCACCAACTAGTGTGTCACCAGTATCCACCAACTAGTGTGTCACCAGTACCCACCAACTAGTGTGTCACCAGTACCCACCAACTAGTGTGTCACCAGTACCCACCAACTAGTGTGTCACCAGTACCCACCCAACTAGTGTGTCACCAGTCACCCACCAACTAGTGTGTCACCAGTACCCACCAACTAGTGTATCACCAGTACCCACCAACTAGTGTGTCACCAGTACCCACCAACTAGTGTGTCACCGGTACCCACCAACTAGTGTGTCACCAGTACCCACCAACTAGTGTCACCAGCACCCACCAACTAGTGTCACCAGCACCCACCAACTAGTGTCACCAGTACCCACCAACTAGTGTGTCACCAGCACCCACCAACTAGTGTCACCAGCACCCACCAACTAGTGTCACCAGTACCACCAACTAGTGTGTCACCAGTACCACCAACTAGTGTGTCACCAGTACCCACCAACTAGTGTATCACCAGTACCCACCAACTAGTGTGTCACCAGTACCCACCAACTAGTGTGTCACCAGTACCCACCAACTAGTGTCACCAGTACCCACCAACTAGTGTGTCACCAGTACCCACCAACTAGTGTGTCACCAGTACCCACCAACTAGTGTATCACCAGTACCCACCAACTAGTGTGTCACCAGTACCACCAATAGTGTGTCACCAGTACCCACAACTAGTGTCACCAGTACCCACCAACTAGTGTGTCACCAGTACCCACCAACTAGTGTATCACCAGTACCCACCAACTAGTGTGTCACCAGTACCCACCAACTAGTGTGTCACCAGGACCCACCAACTAGTGTGTCACCAGCACCCAACAACTAGTGTGTCACCAGTACCCACCAACTAGTGTGTCACAAGTACCCACCAACTAGTGTGTCACCAGTACCCACCAACATAGTGTGTCACAGTACCCACCAACTAGTGTGTCACCAGTACCCACTAACTAGTGTGTCACCAGTACCCACCAACTAGTGTATCACCAGTACCCACCAACTAGTGTGTCACCAGTACCCACCAACTAGTGTGTCACCACTACCCACCAACTAGTGTATCACCAGTACCCACCAACTAGTGTGTCACCAGTACCCACCAACTAGTGTATCACCAGTACTCACCAACTAGTGTGTCACCAGTACCCACCAACTAGTGTGTCACCAGTACCCCACCAACGAGTGTGTCACCAGTACCCACCAACTAGTGTATCACCAGTACCCACCAACTAGTGTGTCACCAGTACCCACCAACTAGTGTGTCACCAGTACCCACCAACTAGTGTATCACCAGTACCACCCAACTAGTGTGTCACCAGTAATCCACCAACTAGTGTGTCACCAGTACCCACCAACTAGTGTGTCACCAGTACCCACCAACTAGTGTGTCACCAGTACCCACCAACTAGTGTGTCACCAGTACCCACCAACTAGTGTGTCACCAGTTACCCACCAACTAGTGTGTCACAGTACCCACCATCTAGTGTGTCACCAGTACCCACCAACTAGTGTATCACCAGTACCCACCAACTAGTGTGTCACCAGTATCCACCAACTAGTGTGTCACCAGTACCCACCAACTAGTGTGTCACCAGTACCCACCAACTAGTTGTGTCACCAGTACCCACCAACTAGTGTGTCACCAGTACCACCAACTTAGTGTGTCACCAGTACCCACCAACTAGTGTGTCACCACTACCCACCAACTAGTGTATCACCAGTACCCACCAACTAGTGTGTCACCAGTACCCACCAACTAGTGTGTCACCGGTATCCACCAACTAGTGTGCCACCAGTACCCACCAACCAGTGTGTCACCAGTACCTACCAACTAGAGTATCACCAGTACCCACCAAATAGTGTCACCGGTACTCACCAACTAGTGTGTAACTGGTACCCACCAACTAGTGTGTCCCCACTACCCAATAACAAGTGTCCCACCGGTCCCAAAAAAAAACTAGTGTTACCATTTTAAACCCCCCAAAACTATGTGTCACCAGTCCCCACCAACCAGTGTCCCAAACGGTCCCCACCAACTTAGTGCTTTCAGTACCCCCCACCTAGTGTCACAAATACCCCCCCAAAATAGTGTGGGGCCCGGTACCCCCAAAATTTTAGTGTGCCCCCGGGGTTACCCCCCAACTAGTGTACCAGTACCCCACCATGGAAATCACTATTTACCCAAAAAATAGGTGCCACCGGTCCCCAATAACTAGTGTTTTTCCACAAGTCCCCAAAACCAAAATTTTAGGGGTTCCCCCAGTCCCACCAAATTTAGGGGTCCCCAAAGTACCCCCCAATAGTGTGTCCCCCCCCAGTACCCCCCAAATGGTTTTGCCCCAGTACCCACCAACTAGTGTGCCCCCCGTACCCCCCAAAATATTTGTGCCCCCGTACCCCAACCAAATTTAAAGGTGCCACCGGTACCCACCAACTGGTGTGCCCCCCGATACCCCAACTAGTGTCCCCCCTTTAATCCCCAACTAGTGTCCCAGTACCCACCAATAGTGTGTCCCATTTCCCCACCAACTAGTGGGGCCAAACCAGTACTCCCCAAAATGTTTTCCCAGTACCCACCAATAGTGTCCCACCAGTACCCCCCAAATTATTTGCCCCCTTTGGACCCATCAAACAGAAAAGTACCTAAACCCGGGCCCACGTGAAACACTCTTCTCTCTGCTAGAAATTTGCAACATTCAACAACTAAGCTAACTCGAATCAAAATTTCGGTGTTAATGTTGCTTTTTTAAAAAACCCTGTAGTGTAAACACCCTTCTGGAAAGGACATTTGACGGAGTGAATGTTGGGGGAAGTTTTTTTTTTGGGCCCCCCTTCCCTTGGTGGGAACCCGGCCCCCGGGTGGGGATAAAAATAAAAAAAAAACAAACAAAAGCGCAAAAAACCTACAAAAAGGTCTTTTGTACTTGTTTGGTACTGTGACAAAAAGGTTCTACTTTAAATTTATCCAAGGGAGTAAACCAGTGGGAAAAAAAGGGACAAAGAACTGTTTTACCCAAAAAAAAACGCCACAAAATAATCCAGTCCCCAAGTGGTATCAGAAGCCCCCTCCCCTGGCCCCTTTAAACCCAATATATTTTTCTCATCTTCTCAACATTTAAAAGCGTCTCGGCTGGTTACCCCAACAGTGACGAAAAAGGGTCCTCAATGGTCACAAAATCAATATGTTAGCCCCCCAAAGGGTCCCCAGAACTTTCACGTAAAGCGGGAAAAACATTTTTAAATTTTTTAATCATCCCAAAAAATGAAAAAACCCGCAGGGGGGGTAAATGATCCAAGGAGCAGTAGAGGTTCGACCCTTTACTTTCCGCTCGCGTTTCCCATCTCTGACTAGTTAGGAAAGCAGTAAAAAATTGTGCATAGGTCCCCCTTTTTAAAATTAGTAAATCAGGGTTTGATTGTACTCCCCTAGTTTTACTAAACCCTAATTGATTTGCGGGGGGCGAGTCCAAGCCCCGGGCCCCCTTTTTCTTCACTGGTCGTACTAGGTCACTCTCCCTAAAACCATGAGCTTTTTCGTACCCGCTTAAGGCTATATTGGATTGTTGTGTGTGTGTGTGTGTGTGTGTGTGGTTTTGTGTGTGTGGGGTGTTTTGTGTTTGTGTGTGTGTGTGTGTGTACGTGCGGGGGGGGTGGGCGGATGCATGGACAGGTGCCCTGGCGGGCATGAATTGTGCCAATTTGGATAAGGGGGAGGGGTGTTAAATCATGCATGCAGGGGGCCCAAACCTTTGATTTTCCCCCCCTCCACCAGTCCTCAGTTCCCCCCCCCTCCCCCGCCCTCGGGTCACCCCACCCCCTCCACCAGTCCTCAGCCCATCCCCCCCCCCTCCACCGGTCCCTCAGTATCCCCCCCCCTCCACCGGGTCCTAAATTTTTCCCAACCCCCTCCACCATTCTCAGTCATCCCACCCCCTACCAGTCCTCAGTCATCCCACCCCCCCCAAACCGGGTTCCTCGGGTCATCCCCCCCCTCCACCGTCCTCAGTCATCCCCCCCCCTCCCAGTCCTCGGGTCGTCCCACCCCCCCCCCCAGCCCCCTCATTTCACCCCACCCCTCCACCAGTCCTCATTTCATCCCCCCCCCTCCCCCAAGTCCCCCCGGTCGTCCCACCCCCTCCCCCAGTTAGTCATCCCCCCCCCTCCACCAGCCCTCAGTGTCCCCCCCCCCTCCCCCAGTCCTCAGTCTTTCCCCCCCCCTCCCCAGTCCTCTCATCCCCCCCCCGTCCACCAGCCCTCAGTCACCCCACCCCTCCACCAGTCCTCAGTTTTCCCCACCCCCTCCCCCCAGTCCTCAGTCTTTCCCACCCCCCACCAGCCCTCGGGTCTTTCCCACCCCCCACCATCCTCAGTCAGCCCCACCCCTCCCCCATTTCCCTCAGTCATCCTACCCCCTCCACCAGCCCTCGGTCACCCAAACCCCCTCCCCAAATTTCCTCAGTGTCCCACCCCCTCCCCAGCCCTTTCATTTATCCCCCCCCCTCCACCATTTCCTCAGCCCGTCCCACCCCCCCAACCAGCCCTCGTCGCCCCAACCCTCCCCCAGTCCTCAGTCACCCCAAACCCCCTCCCCCAGTCCTCAGTCATCCTCCCCCCTAACCAGCCCTCAGTCTTTCCCAACCCCCCCCCCCCCGGTCCCCTGTCGTCCCACCCCCTCCCCAGCCCTCAGTCACCCCCACCCCCACCATTCCTCAGTCTTTCCCACCCCTCCACCGGGTCCTAAAACGTCCCACCCCCCCACCAGCCCTAAATGGGCCCCCCCTCCCCAGCCCTCAGTGTCCCCCCCCCCTTCCCCGTCTTCAGCCCGTCCCACCCCCTCCACCAGTCCTAAGCGTCCCCCCCTCACCAATCCTCAGTCCATCCCACCCCTCCACCAGTCCCCCAGTCATCCCACCCCCTCCACCAGCCCTCATTTCATCCACCCCCTCCCCCCATTTCCTCAGTCATCCCCCCCCTCCCAGTCCTCAGTCGTCCCACCCCCTCCACCGGGTCCTCAGCCCATCCCCACCCCCCCCACCAGTCCTGGGGTAAATCCCCCCCCTTTCCACAGTCCCCCAGACATCCCACCCCCTCCCCCAAAGGTCCTCGTGTCCCACCCCCTCACCAGTCCTCAGTCACCCACCCCCTCCACCATCCTCAGTCATCCCCCCCCCTCCACCAGCCCTCGTCGTCCCCCCCCTCCACCAGCCCCTCATTTCATCCCCCCCCCTCCACCGGGCCCTCAGTAATCCCACCCCCTAAAACCAGTCCCTCATTTCGCCCCAGCCCCTCCCCCAGTCCTCGTCATCCCACCCCCTCCACCATTTCGTCAGTCATCCCCCCCCCCTTTCCACCAGTCGTCAGTCACCCCCCCCCCCTCCACCAGTCCTCAGTCGTCCCAGCCCCCCCAACCAGCCCTCAGTCTTTCCCCCCCCTAAAACCAGTCGTAGTCATCCCACCTCCCCCCAACCGTCCTCGGGTCATCCCCCCTCCTCCACCAGTCCCAGTAATCCCAAACCTCCCCCCACCAGTCGTCATCATACCCTCCTGCCACCTCGGGAACACTTAACTCTCCCTCCAAACCTTCCCAAAGGGGGGGTTTCCAGCGGTCACAGTTTTCAAGGTCCCCCCAACTTTTATACGCCTGCCAAAAACTCCAGATGAGTAGAGAGTGGGAAGAAACTCGCAAAACCAAATTTAAATTTAATTTTAAAAAAATCGTAAAAAATTTTATTTTCACTGATTACAATGAAACCCATTTTTATCAGTAGGGCACCACAAGGGATACCAGTTTGAGGGTTTTCAAGTGACTAAAAATGTTGTAATCGTCACCTTTTCCAAATTCATTCCCTGCTCGGTCCATCCCCCTTTTTTTTAATTTTCATTCCCTTCTTCCAACCCAAACCCCCTTCCCACACTCTTTTAAACCCATAGGTGTTCTATCACCCATTTCCCACACCCTAAAATAGTCCCCTTACCCCTCCCTTCTTCCTTCCCCCCATGGGGAAAACCAAGGAATACTTAAAGGGGGACAGCCCAACGGGGAAATCAAAAGGATGGTAAATTATCCCAAATGAATTCTTTGAGCTCTACCATAATTAGACAAAAGAAAGGACGATTAAAGAAAATCCCAGACTACCTTCTCGACCACCCCCGGCACTTTTCCCAAAACCTCAGCTAAACCCCTACAGGGAAAACAAGCAGCGGGCTAAAAAGCTACAACCGCACCACACCAGGGGGCCTAAAGCTACAAGCTACAACAGCACCACCCCAAAGGGGCCTCAGCTAAAAAGTTTAAAACAGAAACCAAAACCCCAGGCCTCAGCTAAAAGTTACAACGACCACCCCAGGGCCCCCAGTACAAGCTACAACGCACCACACCATTTTTCCCCCTTCGGGCAAACAAGCTAAACAGACCCACCCCTTTCCCCTAAAGCTAAAAGCTACAACGGGCACCACACCAGTGCCTCAGCTACAAGTTTAAAAACCGCACCCCACCAGTGCCTCAGCAAAAAGGCTACCCCCCCCCCAGAAACCACACCAGTGCCTAAAGCTAAAAGTTAAAAAAAACCAGCCCAAAACCCCCAGTGCCCTCGCTAAAAGCTACAACAGCACCACCCCCAGTCCCCTCAGCTACAAGCTCCCAAAAACCCACCACACCAGTCCCCTTCAGCTAAAAAATTTACACAGCCCCACCCAGTGCCTCGTAAAAAAACAGCTTTCACCACCACATTTCCGGGGAAAAGCTTTTTAAAAGGGAAAATATGGGAATAAAGTGAGAAATAAAAGGTTATAACGAGGAAAGAGAGGAAGGGTCAGATTGGAAGGGATGTGAGAAGTGGAACGAGGGTGGATGAGGAAGTGATGAGACTTGAAGAGTGTTTTGCCCGGGTATGTTACTCAGTGCCTTGACATAGCTAAAACACATGAAAACACCAAGGTAAAACTAAATGTGCAAAGGCGTATTCAATACGCAGTTTAAAGAGAAGGAATGAAAGGGTATAAGCCCCCAAAAAAAACCTAGAATGGATTTTGCTCCAGTGGCGGCTCACAGCTGGACTGAATCACACTTAAATTTAAAAATAGATGGGTACCTCTCTCTCTTCACGTACCAGGTACACGTCACGACGTACACACCCACCACAACACACACACACACACACACCACAAACACAACACACACACACACACACACACACATACAATGTGCTAATCACCCTCGAGCAAAAACCTTTTAAGAGTTAAAATACATCAGCAAATCACCTCGCCCCCCTTTCCCCCTTATTTCTCTCCCTTCTCTTCCTCTTTTCCTATCCCTACATTCCCCCTATCCCTTACCTTCTCCCTTTTTTTTTTCTTTTTCTCTTCCCTTTAAAATCCTCAAATTTTTCCGCCCGTCTTCTTTTTTCGTCTTTGTTGCCCTTCTTACTTTTAACTTATTTCTCCCTTTCCCTTTTTTACAACCCCATTCTTGCTTCATCCCCTTTTCCTTTTTTTTTCCATTCCTCTTCTTTTTCCCCTTTCCCCCCTTTTTTGGTTTCTACCCCACCTTTTTTTCTTCCTATGTTCTTCTCCCTCTCCCCCGATGTTTCCCCCGGGTCACATAAAAACTGGTCACCCTGGAAAAATTAAAAAGTCGATCAACCCCTTTCACTTGGTGCCACAATGTATACTAGTGGTGCCACAATGCATATGTGATGCCCCCAAAAGCATAATGGCGGTGCCCAATGTTTACTGGTGTCCAATTACACTGATGCAAAATGCATCATTGGTGTGTAAAAAAGTATCATGGTGGTGCCACAATGCATTACTGGTGGTGCCACAATGCATTACTGGTGGTGCCACAATGCATTACTGGTGGTGCCACAATGCATTACTGGTGGTGCCACAATGCATTACTGGTGGTGTCACAAATTCATCACTGCTACCACAAATGCATCACTGGTGGTGCCACAATGTAAATCAACTGGTTGGTGCCACAAATTCTATCACTGGTGGGTGTCAACAATGTATCACTGGTGGTGCCACAATGTATCACTGGTGGTGCCACATGTATCACTGGTGGTTGCCACAATGTATCACTGGTGGTTGCCACAATGATCACTGGTGGTGCCACAATGTATCACTGGTGGTGCCACAATGTAAATCACGGGGTGGTGCCACAATGAAATCACTGGTGGTTTCCCACAATGTATCACTGGTGGTGCCACAATGTATCACTGGTGGTGCCACAATGTATCACTGGTGGTGCCACAATGTATCACTGGTGGTGCCACAATGTATCACTGGTGGTGCCACATTATTATTATAATTAAAAAGAAAGCGCTAAGCCACAAGGGCTATACAGCACAGATGTCACAGTGTAACACTGGGGCCACAATGTATCACTGGTGGTGTCACAGTGTACCCACTGGTGCCACAATGTAGTGGTTGTTATCATGGTTGTTGTAAGTACCACCCTAGTGAGAAACAAGCTGGTAGGTTTGGGTGGTTGTTCTCTCATCTCCTCTCTTTTTCCCCTCTCTCTCTCTCTCTCTCTCATGTTTTGTTGTATTGTTCTTCATGTAGTTTGTTTCTCTATCTCCCACAGGACAAACAACATATTCATTATTTTATATGTAATTTTGTAGCAATGTGAAGGTTCAACCCAAGAGAAGTGAAGGTTCAACCAAGAGAAGTGAAGGTTAACCCAAGAGAAGTGAAGGGTTCAACCCAAGAGAAGTGAAGTTTCAACCCAAGAGAAGTGAAGGTTCAACCCAAGAGAAGTGAAGGTTCAAAACAAGAGAAGTGAAGGTTCAAAACAAGAGAAGTGAAGGTTCAACCCAAGAAAGTGAAGGTTCAACCCAAGAGAAGGAAGGTTCAAACCCAAGAGAAGTGAAGGTTCAACCCAAGAGAAGGGGAAGGTTCAACCAAGAGAAGTGAAGGTTCAACCCAAGAAAAATTGAAAGGTTTCAAAACAAGAGAAGTGAAGGTTCAACCCAAGAAAAGTGAAGGTTCAACCCAAGAGAAAGAATGAAGTTAAAACCCAAGAGAAGTGAAGGGTTCAACCCAAGAGAAGGGTGAAGGTTCAACCCAAGAGAAGTGAAGGTTCAACCCAAGAGAATTTGAAGGTTCAACCCAAGAGAAGTGAAGGTTCAACCCAAGAGAAGTGAAGGTTCAACCCAAGAGAAGTGAAGGTTCAACCCAAGAGAAGTGAAGGTTCAACCCAAGAGAAGGAAGGTTCAACCCAAGAGAAGTGAAGGTTCAAAACAAGAGAAGTGAAGGTTCAAAAAAAAGAGAAGTGAAGGTTCAACCCAAAAAAGTAAAGGTTCAACCCAAGAGAAAGTGAAAGTTCAAACCCAAGAAAGTGAAGTTCAACCCAAAAGAAGTGAAGGTTCAACCCAAGAGAAGTGAAGGTATCAACCCAAGAGAATGAAGGTTCAAAACAAGAGAAGTGAAAGGTTCAACCCAAGAAAAGTGAAGGTTCACCAAGAGAAGTGAAGGTTCAACCCAAGAGAAGTGAAGGTTCAACCCAAAGGGAAAGTGAAGGTTAAACCCCAAGAGAGTGAAGGTTCAACCCAAAAAGAAAGTGAAGGTTCAACCAAGAGAAGTGAAGGTTCAACCCAAGAGAAAGTGAAGGTTCAACCCAAGAGAAGTGAAGGTTCAACCCAAGAGAAGTGAAGGTTCAACCCAAGAGAAGTGAAGGTTCAACCCAAAGAAGTGAAGGTTCAACCCAAGAGAAGTGAAGGTTCAAAACAAGAGAAGTGAAGGTTCAAAAAAAAGATAAGTGAAGGTTCCAAAACAAGAGAAGTGAAGGTTCAAAACAAGAGAATTGAAGGTTCAAAACAAGATAAGTGAAGGTTCAAAAACAAGTGAAGGTTCAAAACAAGAGAAGTGAAGGTTCAAAACAAGAGAAGTGACGGTTCAAAACCAAGAGAAAGTGAGGTTCAAAACAAGAGATGTGAAGGTTCAAAACAAGATAAGTGAAGGTTCAAAACAAGAGAAGTAAAGGGTTTTAAAAACAAGAGAAGTGAAGGTTCAAAACAAGAGAAGTGAAGGTTCAAAACAAGATAAGGGAAGGTTTAAAAACAAGAGAAGTGAAGGTTCAAAACAAGAGAAGTGAAGGTTCAAAACAAGAGAAGTGAAGGTTAAAAACAAGAGAAGTTAAGGTTCTAAACAAGAGAAGTGAAAGGTTCAAAAAAAAGAGAAGTGAAGGTTTTCAGCATGAAAAGTGACACAATCTGTTTGCACTGGGAGGCACTAGTGTCCGGGTGGCAAGTGCTGGTGCCTTAAGTGGCAATAATGCCCAGGGACAGTGCCAGGACCCTGGGTAGCACCAGGACCTGGGTGATGCCAGGCCCCTGGGTAGCACCAGACCGGGGTGATGCCAGGACCCTGGGTTAGCACCAGGACCTGGTGATGCCAGGACCCTGGGTAGCACCAGACCTGGGTGATGAAGGACCCTGGGGCAGCGCCCCTGGGAGTGCCGGGGGGGGGGAAAAGGGGGTGCCAGGGGG
>NW_026509963.1:0-14188 GCF_026875155.1 Cherax quadricarinatus | reverse complement strand
TTTTTCTCATTACATGTAAGAGAGAACGAACTTTCAGGGGATACACCGATAGGAATTTTTTCCTCTGGGGCATCATATTATGCTATATATTATTTTTTACGGTGTGCTTTTTATGTTTATATGCTATTATTATATTGCATTATGTCATAATAGATCAATTGTGATAGATAAATAAGCCTTATAATTGATATTAGCGTGGGTATGGAATATTTATGGAATATTTTGTTGGCTGGAGGTGTCGGCCATTTTGGGTACTATACCCAGGGTACCTGACTGATTACTTGATCTCCTTAGCTCCGCCCGCTCTGGCATGATCTCAGATGGTGAATTTGTATTATATGAGACATCAAAACATATAAAAAAACGATAAAAATAACACGGGGAAAAAACGTAAACATAGCCGCGTCAGCGCTTGTTACGCAATATGACGCGTCAGCGCTGGAACAGAAAGGGTGGTGGAGTATGTGCCTACATTAGAAATGACTTAGCTTACAACCCAAGACCTGATTTAAATAACAATAAACTGGAGATTCTATGGTTTGAAGTGCTGCTTCCTAAGACCAAAACCATCTTAGTAGGAACTAGTTACCGCCCTCCTACCCAGGACCAGTTCTTAGAAGACTTTTCCAAGTGTCTTGTCCGGAGTTGAAAACAATTGCGAGACAATAATACTGGGCGACTTCAATATCTGTTTTCAGCAACAAAATAACGGGCTATGCAAAAGGTATAAGCAAATTCTAGGATTAAATAGTTACACTCAACTAATTAATACTCCAACCCGGATCACACAATTCTCAGCCACCCTAATTGACCACATACTTTGTAACCGCTCTGAGAACATTAGTCAGTCAGGCGTCATTACCACAGGTCTAGTGATCATTTCATCATTTACTGCACAGGAAAATCACTAGGGATAGGATAGGCCTACACAGGACAATAAAAATGAGGTCAACTAGAAACTACAGTAAAGAAACACTGGTAAATAAGCTACTCAATTGTGACTGGACAGAGATAACAAGTTGCACGGACGTAAACGATGCCTGGGAAAAATTCAAAACAATGTTCACTACCATCCTTGATAATATTGTACCAGTTAAAGAGGTTAGGATTAAACGAAGAACTGAACCCTGGATGAATACTGAGATATTAGATAATATGAAATTCAGAGACCAGCTGCTAAAAAGATTTAAAGCAAACAGACAGGATATTGCAGCACTAAATGAATTCCAAAGGGTGAGGAACAGAGTACATAGACTTATAAAGGAGCAAAGGCAAAGCACACTACTGCTCAAAAATTGAAGAGTATAAGCATAACCCAGAAAGCTCTGGCAACAACTAAAAACAGTTGGGGTATAGCCATAAGCCAGTAGATAGGTCTAACATAGTACTCACTATCGATAATGAGGTGTGCCACGAAACATCTAAGGTGGCAAATTGCTTTAATTCATACTACACATCTGTTGCATCAACACTAGTAAGTAAACTACCAGCTGCATCAAATACCTTTAACACAGACTCTGATAAGTTTCAAACATACTATACCAATAAAGAGGTAACCCCAAACAGTTGTCAACTAGTAAGTGTATCTCATGACTTTATTCAAAAAGAACTAAGCAGGTTTAAACCCAACTAAGAGCACAGGCCCTGATAACATCCCATCTAAATTTCTAAAAGATGGTGCTTCTGAACTGTCAATCCCTATTGCTCACATAATAAATCTATCAATTTATTTATTTATTTTTTTTTATTTATTTATTTCCAATTTGAGCACACATACAGAGGTACAAAAAAATACAGATAAGAGCAGCATGCCAAAGCCACTTATACTATGCATAGCATTACCGTAATACCGTACTGGAGGGGTTCAAGGAGGCCAGAGTTACTCCTATCTTCAAGAAAAATAGTAGGTCTGATGTAAGCAACTATTGGCCTGTTAGAATACTCAGTATAATATCTAAAATTCTAGAGAGGGCGGAGTATTCTCAAGTAGTTAAGTACCTTAATGTCAACAACATTCTCCATAGCTATCAATCGGGCTTAAGAAGATCCTACTCAACCGACACCTCCCTTATTAATCTGATGGATTACCTGAGAACTGAAATGTCTAAGGGGAACCTCATAGGTATGGTAACCTTAGACCTGCAAAAGGCCTTCGATACTGTCAACCACAGTATATTATGTAATAAACTTCAAGCTATCGGTATAGGTTCTGTAGACTGGTTTAAGTCCTGCCTTAGCAACAGGAGACAAATAGTCAAAATCAACAAAACAGAATCAGAACCCCTGCCGATAACTTGTGGTGTTCCCCAAGGTAGTATTCTGGGTCCCTTATTATTCTTATGTTATGTCAATGATATGCCTATCAGTGTCAAGTGCAAACTCCTACTGTATGCTGATGACAGTGCTCTGTTAGTGTCAGGTAAAGACCCACAAAATATTGCTAATGTTTTAACACTGGAACTGGAGTCCTGCAGCAAATGGTTAGTAGACAACAAACTATCATTACACCTAGGGAAAACTGAAGCCATTCTCTTTGGCACGAAACATAAACTGAGAAGGGTAAATAATTTTAATGTTCAATGTAATGGGGAGCCCCATCACTTTGGTTTCATCAGTAAAAATATTTGGGAATCCTCTTTGACCCATGCATGTCAGGAGAATTGATAGGGAACAGTGTAGTAAAGAAAGCGAATGCCAGACTGAAGTTCTGTATAGACAAGCACAGTGTCTACTACTGAGGCTCGCAGGACCTATGTCTAGCCCTTATACAATGCATATGGATTACGCTTGCTCTTTCTTGGTACTCTGCCTTGACAAAAAAACTGAAAGATAGACTGCAAATCACCCAGAACAAAATCGTAAGATTCATCTGGGGCTGGGACCAAGAGAACATGTAGGCCAGGATGAATTACAGCAGTTGGATTGCTGGACTGTTGAAGACAGAGTAAAACAACTGAAGCTAAATCATGTTTATAAAATTGCTCACAAACAATGTCCAGAATATCTTGCTGTCAATTTTGTCAAGGTTGGGAACCAAAGCAATCATAGTACAAGGGGGAGAGAGCACAACTTTGTAGTACCCACAGTCAGTGGCCAGGCTTCAAACACCTTTTATTGTACAGCAATAAAGGAATGGAACAGACTGCCCGCACATGTCAAAGCCAGCCATAGCATGAACCAGTTCAAGAAGAGTGCCAAAAGGTGTCTGATGAACGTAGCTACAGAAAGGGAGGGGAATGATTTTCTATTTTTTTAGCTAACATACGTGTAAATTTTACCTTATTCCGAGTAATGACCTCGTATGGTAGATAGTCTTAATGACCCTCGTGTAGTAGATAGTCTTTTTAGTATGATAATAAGATGTTATCTTCATTGTAGAATAATAAGAAAATATTATAACCTTTATATTATAATAATAAGGTAAAAGGACCACAATGGAAATAAGTCACTCTGTCTGACTTTTTTGGGTTATCCCAGGTTCTCTACACATATGCTGCTATGTATGATAATTCTATGTAACTGTATTGTGTATACCTGAATAAACTTACTTACTTACTTACTTAGTCACCATGCCTATTATAAATGACTGTAATTCCTTTTAGAAACATCGTACAAGGATAATAATTATACCAGAGTGTAGCCAGAAAGTTCAGCTATTTTTTGGCAACAATAACTCCATTTTCATATTTTTTCGAATTTTTTTTTGCTCCGCGCGCGTGTAACTCACGTCCCCCATAACCTCAGTCCTCTGTGTCTCAGTGTACGCGAGTGGTACAGTGTGTGGTGCATAACCCCAGTCCTCTGTGTCTCAGTGTACATCAGTGGTACAGTGTGTGGTGCATAACCCCAGTCCTCTGTGTCTCAGTGTACACCAGTGGTACAGTGTGTGATGCATAACCCCAGTCCTCTGTGTCTCAGTGTACATCAGTGGTACAGTGTGTGGTGCATAACCCAGTCCCTCTGTGTCTCAGTGTACATCAGTGGTACAGTGTGTGGTGCATAACCCCAGTCCTCTGTGTCTCAGTGTACACCAGTGGTACGGGTGTGTATGCATAACCCCAGTCCTCTGTTTCTCAGTGTACACCAGTGGTACAGTTGTGTGGTGCATAACCCCGTCCTCTGTGTCTCAGTGTACACAGTGGTACAGTGTGTGATGCAAAAACCCCAGTCCTCTGTGTTCAGTGTACATCAGTGGTACAGTGTGTGGTGCATAACCCCAGTCCTTTCTGTGTCTCAGTGTACTCAGTGGTACAGTGTGTGGTGCATAACCCCAGTCCTCTGTGTCTCAGTGTAAAACCAGTGGTACAGTGTGTGATTGCAAAACCCCAGTCCTCTGTGTCTCAGTGTACATCAGTGGAACAGTGTGTGGTGCATAACCCCAGTCCTCTGTGTCTCAGTGTACACCAGTGGTACAGTGTGTGAGCATAACCCCAGTCCTCTGTGTCCCCAGTTTTACCCCATGGTACAGTGTGTGGTGCATAACCCCAGTCTCTGTGTCTCAGTGTACACCAGTGGTATCAGTGTGTGATGCATAACCCCAGTCCTCTGTGTCTCAGTGTACATCAGTGGTACAGTGTGTGGTGCAAAACCCCAGTCCTCTGTGTCTCAGTGTACCCCAGTGGTACAGTGGGTGGGTGCATAACCCCATTTCCTCTGTGTCTCAGTGTAATCAGTGGTACAGTGTGTGGTGCAAAACCCCCAGTCCTCTGTGTCTCATTTGTACACCAGTGGTACAGTGTGTGATGCATAACCCCATCCTCTGTGTCTCAGTGTACACCATGGTACAGTGTGTGGTGCATAACCCCAGTCCTCTGTGTCTCAGTGTACCCCGTGGTACAGTGGTGTGATGCATAACCCCAGTCCTCTGTGTCTCAGTGTACATCAGTGGTACAGTGTGTGGTGCAAAACCCAGTCCTCTGTGTCTCAGTGTACATCAGTGGTACAGGGGGTGGTGCATAACCCAGTTCCTTGTGTCTCAGTGTACACCAGTGGTACAGTGTGTGATGCATAACCCAGTCCTCTGTGTCTCAGTGTACATCAGTGGTACAAGTGTGTGGTGCATAACCCAGTCCTCTGTGTCTCAGTGTACACCAGTGGTACGGTGTGATGCATAACCCCAGTCCTCTGTGTCTCAGTGAAACACCAGTGGTACAGTGTGTGGTGCATAACCCCAGTCCTCTGTGTCTCAGTGTACACCAGTGGTACAGTGTGTGATGCATAACCCCAGTCCTCTGTGTCTCAGTGTACATCAGTGGTACAGTGTGTGGTGCATAACCCCAGTCCTCTGTGTCTCAGTGTACACCAGTGGTACAGTGTGTGGTGCATAACCCCAGTCCTCTGTGTCTCAGTGTACATCAGTGGTACAGTGTGTGGTGCATAACCCCAGTCCTCTGTGTCTCAGTGTACACCAGTGGTACAGTGTGTGAGGCAAAACCCCCAGTCCTCTGTTGTTCAGTGTACATCAGTGGTCAGTGTGTGGTGCATAACCAGCCCCCTGTGTCTCAGTGTACACCAGTGGTACAGTGTGTGATGCATAACCCCAGTCCTCTGTGTCTCAGTGTACGTCAGTGGTACAGTGTGTGGTGCATAACCCACAGTCCTCTGTGTCTCAGTGTACACCAGTGGTACAGTGTGTGATGCATAACCCCAGTCCTCTGTGTCTCAGTGTACGTCAGTGGTACAGTGTGTGATGCATAACCCACAGTCCTCTGTGTCTCAGTGTACACCAGTGGTACAGTGAGAGGTGCATAACCCCAGTCCTATGTGTCTCAGTGTACACCAGTGGTACAGTGTGTGGTGCATAACCCACAGTCCTATGTGTCTCAGTGTACACCAGTGGTACAGTGTGTGGTGCATAATCCCAGTCCTCTGTGTCTCAGTGTACACCAGTGGTAGAGTGTGTGGTGCATAACCCCAGTCCTCTGTGTCTCAGTGTACACCAGTGATACAGTGTGTGGTGCATAACCCCAGTCCTCTGTGTCTCAGTGTACACCAGTGGTGCAGTGCATGGTGCATAACCCCAGTCCTCTGTGTCTCAGTGTACACCAGTGGTACAGTATGTGATGCATAACCCCAGTCGTCTGTGTCTCAGTGTGCACCAGTAGTACAGTGTGTGGTGCTTAACCCCAGTCCTCTGTGTCTCAGTGTATACCAGTGATACAGTATGTGATGCATAACCCCAGTCCTCTGTGTCTCAGTGTACACCAGTGATACAGTATGTGATGCATAACCCCAGTCCTCTGTGTCTCAGTGTACACCAGTGGTACAGTGTGTTATGCATAACCTCAGTCCTCTGTGTCTCAGTGTACACCAGTGGTACAGTGTGTGATGCATAACCCCAGTCCTCTGTGTCTCACTGTACACCAGTGGTACAGTGTGTGATGCACAACCCCAGTCCTCTGTTTCCCAGTGTACACCAGTGGTACAGTGTGTGGTGCATAACCCCAGTCCTCTGTGTCTCAGTGTACATCAGTGGTACAGTGTTTGGTGCATAACCCCAATCCTCTGTGTCTAAGTGTACGCGAGTGGTACAGTGTGTGATGCATAACCCCAGTCCTCTGTGTCTCAGTGTACATCAGGGGTACAGTGTGTGGTGCAAAACCCCAGTCCCTGTGTCTCAGTGTGCACCAGTGGTACAGTGTGTGATGCAAACCCCAGTCCTCTGTGTCTCAGTTTTGCACAGTGGTACAGTGTGTGGTGCATAACCCCAGTCCTCTGTGTCTCAGTGTGCACCAGTGGTACAGTGTGTGGTGCATAACCCCAGTCCTCTGTGTCTCAGTGTACACCAGTGGTACAGTGTTTTGATGCATAACCCCAGTCTCTGTGTCTCAGTGTACACCAGTGGTACAGTGTGTGGTGCATAACCCCAGTCCTCTTTTGTCTCAGTGTACACCAGTGGCACAGTGTGTGATGCATAAGGGGACGTGAGCTGAAACATATCGATTTCTTTATTTTAAACCCGATTACGTTATTTTTGGTGTACTATTAGAAGCTTATATCGAGTTTTCTTGTGTTGAAGTTTAAATCATATGGGCCCAAAAATGGAAATGAAATATGCAAAATTTACGAAAAATTGCATTTGGCAGGGGAGTCCTACTCAGTGGTACTTGGGAAAGTGGTTTTGGACACTTGCTGCTGATAAAAACACCTTAATTCCATCACTGTAAGTGTACCAGTTCTAAAATAAACCTTATCTTCCCTGCTAAAAAAAAAATAAGTTTCATAACTTTTTTGACAATTTTTGGGAAAATGTCGGTCTTTCTGCCCACATAAATCTAAAAATATTTGGGGTAGTTCAGAAAGTTACACTTTACCTTGTAAAAGCAATCATTCTCCTATGTTTGTTGTGAAAATCAAGTCAATTCAATCATAAATAAAGATGGAGTCCCCCTTAAATTTGGGAAATAAGTTACTTTCGAGATATAGGCCAAAGCGCGCGGCACCTCATGGCTCGGGAAATAATTTTTTCCCCCAAAAATTTTGCTTTATTTTACACTTTTTGCGGGACCTTCGAGTGTTTATTACAGTTAACCATTGTAAATTCGTTTTTTTCTCATTACATGTAAGAGAGAACGAACTTTCAGGGGATACACCGATAGGGAATTTTTCCTCTGGGGCATCATATTATGCATATATTAATTTTTACGGTGTGCTTTTTTTGTTTATATGTATTATTTATATTTGATTATGTCATATTTGATCAATTTTGATAGATAAATAAGCCTTATAATTGATATTAGCGTGGGTATGGAATATTTATGGAATATTTTGGGGAGGTGTCGGCATTTTGGGTACTATACCCAGGGTACCTGACTGATTACTTGATCTCCTTAGCTCGCCCGCTCTGGCATGATCTCAGATGGTGGGAATTTGTATTATATGAGACATCAAAACATATAAAAAAAACGATAAAAATAACCGGGGAAAAAAAACGTAAACATAGCCGCGTCAGCGCTTGTTTTCGCAATATGACGCGTCAGCGCTGGAACAGAAAGGTGGGGGAGTATGTGCCTACATTAGAAATGACTTAGCTTACAACCCAAGACCTGATTTAAATAACAATAAATGGGATTTTTATGGTTTTAAGTGCTGCTTCCCAAGACCAAAACCATCTTAGTAGGAAAAGTTACCGCCCTCCTCCAGGACCAGTTCTTAGAAGACTTTTCAAGTGTCTTGTCCGGAGTTGAAAACAATTGCGAGACAATAATACTGGGCGACTTCAATATCTGTTTTCAGCAACAAAATAACGGGCTATGCAAAAGGTATAAGCAAATTCTAGGATTAAATATTTTACACTCAACTAATTAATACTCCAACCCGGATCACACAATTCTCAGCCACCCTAATTGACCACATACTTTGTAACCGCTCTGAGAACATTAGTCAGTCAGGCGTCATTACCACAGGTCTTAGTGATCATTTCATCATTTACTGCACCAGGAAAATCACTAGGGATAGGATAGGCCTACACAGGACAATAAAAATGAGGTCAACTAGAAACTACAGTAAAGAAACACTGGTAAATAAGCTACTCAATTGTGACTGGACAGAGATAACAGTTGCACGGACGTAAACGTGCCTGGGAAAAATTCAAAACAATGTTCACTACCATCCTTGATAATATTGTACCAGTTAAAGAGGTTAGGATTAAACGAAGAACTGAACCTGGATGAATACTGAGATATTTAGATAATATGAAATTCAGAGACCACTGCTAAAAGATTTAAAGCAAACAGACAGGATATTGCAGCACTAAATGAATTCCAAAGGGTGAGGAACAGAGTACATAGACTTATAAAAGGAGCAAAGGCAAAGCACTACTGCTCAAAAATTGAAGAGTATAAGCATAACCCCAGAAAGCTCTGGCAACAACTAAAACAGTTGGGGTATAGCCATAAGCCAGTAGATAGGTCTAACATAGTACTCACTATCGATAATGAGGTGTGCCACGAAACATCTAAGGTGGCAAATTGCTTTAATTCATACTACACATCTTTTGGGCATCAACACTAGTAAGTAAACTACCAGCTGCATCAAATACCTTTAACACAGACTCTGATAAGTTTCAAACATACTATACCAATAAAGAGGTAACCCCAAACAGTTGTCAACTAGTAAGTGTATCTCATGACTTTATTCAAAAAGAACTAAGCAGGTTAAACCCAACTAAGAGCACAGGCCCTGATAACATCCCATCTAAATTTCTAAAAGATGGTGCTTCTGAACTGTCAATCCCTATTGCTCACATAAAAAAATCTATCAATTTATTTATTTATTTTTTTTTATTTATGTATTTCCAATTTGAGCACACATACAGAGGTACAAAAAAATACAGATAAGAGCAGCATGCCAAAGCCACTTATACTATGCATAGCATTACCGTAATACCGTACTGGAGGGGTTCAAGGAGGCCAGAGTTACTCCTATCTTCAAGAAAAATAGTAGGTCTGATGTAAGCAACTTTTGGGCCCTGTTAGAATACTCAGTATAATATCTAAAATTCAAAGAGAGGGCGGAGTATTCTCAAGTAGTTAAGTACCTTAATGTCAACAACCATTCTCCATAGCTATCAATCGGGCTTAAGAAGATCCTACTCAACGACACCTCCCTTATTAATCTGATGGATTACCTGAGAACTGAAATGTCTAAGGGGAACCTCATAGGTATGGTAACCTTAGACCTGCAAAAGGCCTTCGATACTGTCAACCACAGTATATTATGTAATAAACTTCAAGCTATCGGTATAGGTTCTGTAGACTGGTTTAAGTCCTGCCTTAGCAACAGGAGACAAATAGTCAAAATCAACAAAACAGAATCAGAACCCCTGCCGATAACTTGTGGTGTTCCCCAAGGTAGTATTCTGGGTCCCTTATTATTCTTATGTTATGTCAATGATTGCTATCAGTGTCAAGTGCAAACTCCTACTGTATGCTGATGACAGTGCTCTGTTTAGTGTCAGGTAAAGACCCACAAAATATTGCTAATGTTTTTAACACTGGAAAATGGAGTCCTGCAGCAAATGGTTAGTAGACAACAAACTATCATTACACCTAGGGAAAACTGAAGCCATTCTCTTTGGCACGAAACATAACTGAGAAGGGTAAATAATTTTAATGTTCAATGTAATGGGGAGCCCATCACTTTGGTTTCATCAGTAAAATATTTGGGAATCCTCTTTGACCCATGCATGTCAGGAGAATTGATAGGGAACAGTGTAGTAAAGAAAGCGAATGCCAGACTGAAGTTCCTGTATAGAACAAGCACAGTGTCTACCTACTGAGGCTCGCAGGACCCTATGTCTAGCCCTTATACAATGCCATATGGATTACGCTTGCTCTTCTTGGTACTCTGCCTTGACAAAAAAACTGAAAGATAGACTGCAAATCACCCAGAACAAAATCGTAAGATTCATCCTGGGGCTGGGACCAAGAGAACATGTAGGCCAGGATGAATTACAGCAGTTGGATATGCTGACTGTTGAAGACAGAGTAAAACAACTGAAGCTAAATCATGTTTATAAAATTGCTCACAAACAATGTCCAGAATATCTTGCTGTCAATTTTGTCAAGGTTGGGAACCAAAGCAATCATAGTACAAGGGGGAGAGAGCACAACTTTGTAGTACCCACAGTCCCGTGGCCAGGCTTCAAACACCTTTATTGTACAGCAATAAAGGAATGAACAGACTGCCCGCACATGTCAAAGCCAGCCATAGCATGAACCAGTTCAAGAAGAGTGCCAAAAGGTGTCTGATGAACGTAGCTACAGAAAGGGAGGGGAATGATTTTCTATTTTTTAGCTAACATACGTGTAAATTTTACCTTATTCCGAGTAATGACCCTCGTATGGTAGATAGTCTTAATGACCCTCGTGTAGTAGATAGTCTTTTTAGTATGATAATAAGATGTTATCTTCATTGTAGAATAATAAGAAAAATATTATAACCTTTATATTATAATAATAAGGTAAAAGGACCACAATGGAATAAGTCACTCTGTCTGACTTTTTTGGGTTATCCCAGGTTCTTACACATATGCTGCTATGTATGATAAATTTTATGTAAACTGTATTGGTATACCTGAATAAACTTACTTACTTACTTACTTAGTCACCATGCCTATTATAAATGACTGTAATTCCTTTTAGAAACATCGTACAAGGATAATAATTATACCAGAGTGTAGCCAGAAAGTTCAGCTATTTTTTGGCAACAATAACTCCATTTTCATATTTTTTCGAATTTTTTTTTGCTCCGCGCGCGTGTAACTCACGTCCCCCATAACCCAGTCCTCTGTGTCTCAGTTCCAGGGGGCAGGTGTGGTGCAAAACCCGTCCTCTTTTTCCCAGTGTAACAGTGGCAGGTGGGTGCATAACCCCAGTCCCTCTTGTTCAGTTAACCAGTGGTACAGGTGTGTGAAAAACCCCATCCTCTGTGTCTCGTGTAACTCAGTGGTACGTTTTGGGGTGATAACCCCAGTCCTTGTGTCCGGTTTTAATCTGGTACAGGTGGGGTGCAAAACCCCATCCTCTGTGTTCGGTACACCCGTGGAACAGTGTGGGCTCCCCCCACCCTCGTGTCCAGTGACACATTGGTACAGTGGTGGGCTAACCCCAGTCCTCTGGCTCTTTACACCAGGGGTACAGTTTTGGGGTGCATCCCCCCATCCCTTCCATTACCATTACTTTTCATAACCCCTCCTCCCTTTTCCCAGTTACCTTTTTTATAACCCCCCTCTTTCATGAACCATTTCCCTTTTTCATAACCCCACCCCCCTTTTTTTTACACATGACCAAAAACCCCCCCCATTTAACCATAATTTATAAACCCCCCCCTTTTCCATTAACCTTTTTTTTTTTTTAAACCCCCCTTTTTCCAAAACATTAACATAACCCCACCCCTTTTTATTAATAGTTCAATTTAAAACCCCACCCTTTTCCTTACCCATGACTGTTGGGGTGATAACCCCCCCCATTTCCCCTGGTCCCTTTGAACCCCCCAGTTTTTTCATTACCCCGGGTACAGGTTATCCCCCATTTTGCCATTTTTCCCTTTAATTTTAAAACCCCCATCCTTTCTCAGTTAACCTGGTAATTTGGGATGCTCCCCGCCTCTGTTTATTACCCCAGTGAAAAGTGTTGGTCATAACCCCAGCCCTTTTTTCCCTTTTACACATTTTTACATTGTGGTGCAAACCCCATCCTTTTGGGTTCAGTTACACCGTGGTCGTTTTGGGGAGACCCCCACCCTTCTCTGTTTTAAAGGGGTTTCCCAAACCCCGGGGGTTTTTTTTACCAGTTTAGGGGGGAATAACCCCAGCCCTCTGGTCTCAGTTTTACCCCCATGGTACAGTGTGGGTGCATAACCCCGTCCTCTGTGTCTAGTGTCACCAGTGGTACAGGGGTATGCATAACCCCGCCTCTGTGTTCAGTGTCTCGTGGTACGGTGTGGTGCAAAAACCCAGTCCTCTGTCTCGGGCCCAGGGCAGTGTGTGGGCATAACCCCAGTCCTCTGTGTCCATGTCATCAGTGGTACAGTGTGTGGTGCATAACCCAGCCCTCTGTGTCTGTGTTCCCAGTGGTACAGGTTGGGCATAACCCCGTCCTCTTTCTCAGTGTACATCAGTGGTCAGTGTGTGGTGCAAAACCCCCAACCCTCTGTGTCCAGTTACACCAGGGGTACATTTGGTGTGATGCATAACCCCGCCCTTTTTTGTTCAGTGCGTCATGGTACAGGTGTGGTGCAAAACCCCACAGTCCTCTGTGTTCAGTGTAACCGTGGTCAGTGTTGATGCATAACCCCGTCCTCTTTTTTCTCAGTGTACGTCGGGTACAGTGTGTGTGCAAACCCATCCTCTGTGCTCAGTGTCCCCGGGGGTAAGTAAAGGGGTGATAACCCCGCCCCTAGTGTCTCAGTGTACACCATGGTACAGTTGTGGTGAAAACCCCACACCTAGTGTCTCGTGTACACCAGGGTCGTGGGGTGCAAAACCCCCAGTCCCTGTGTCTCAGTGTACACCAGTGGTGAGTTTTTGGGTGAAAAAACCCATTTCCTCTGTGTCCAGTGTACACCAGTGATACAGTGTGTGGTGCATAACCCAGTCCTCTGTGTCTCGTGTCCCAGGGTGCCGTGCATGGTGCATCCCCCCAGTCCCTCTGTGTCTCAGTGTACACCAGTGTACAGTATTTTATGCTCCCCCCGTCGTCGTGTCTCAGGTGCCCAGTAGTACAGTGGTGGTGCTTAACCCCATCCTCTGTGTCTCAGTGTATACGTGTTACAGTTGTGAGCAAAACCCCCATCCTCTGGTCTCAGTGTACACCATGATACAGTATGTGATGCAAAAACCCCATCCTCTGTGTCCAGTGTACACCTGGTCAGGTGTTATGCATAACCTCAGTCCTCTGTGTCTCAGTGACACCGTGGTAAGTGTGTGATGCAACCCCAGTCCTTTGTTCACTGTACAAGTGGTACGTGTTTTTGAAAAACCCAGTCCCTGTTTCCCGGTACCGTGGTACGTGTGTGGTGCATAACCCATCCCGTGTCTCAGTGTACATCAGGGTCAGTGTGTGGTGCAAACCCCAATCCTCTGTGTCAAAGTTCGCGAGTGTTCAGTGTGTGAGCCCCCCCATCCTCGTGTCTCATGTACACATGGTACAGTGTGTGGTGCATAACCCCACCCTCTGTGTCTCAGGTGCACCGTGGTACAGTGTGTATAAAACCCCCAGTCCTCTTGTTCAGTGTGCACCAGGGGTACAGTGTGTGGTGATAACCCCAGTCTCTGTGTCTCTGTGCCCCAGTGTACAGTGTGTGGTGCAAAACCCCTCCTCTGTGTTAGTGACACCGTGGTACGGTTGATGCATAACCCCCGTCCTCTTTTTTCTCAGTGTACACCAGTGGTACAGTTGTGGTGCATAACCCCTCCCTTTGTCTCAGTTCACCAGGCCGGGGTTGTGATAAGGGGACTAAAAGCTGAAAAATATGATTCTTTTTTTTAAACCCGTTTAGTTTTTTTTGGGTGTAATTAGAATTTATACGAGTATCTTGTGTTGAAGTTTCAATCATAGGGCCCAAAAATAAAAAAGAAATAGAAAAATTTACGAAAAATTGCATTTGGAGGGGAGTCCTACTCATGGTTTGGGAAAGTGGTTTTGACACTTGCTGCTGAAAAAACCCCCTCTAATTCTCATGTATG
>NW_026509962.1:0-14787 GCF_026875155.1 Cherax quadricarinatus | reverse complement strand
TTGCACTCTTTCAAAAGTTCCTGCACGCTGGGCTTAGTTCTACCAAAATCTCCCAAAAATTCCCAGGGGCATAAACACTTATTATGCCCCCACTTTTAGCATCCAACCATATTATAATCAACATAATCTTTGAATTACACATTTATTTTCCCTCTACTCATTCCATACCTGGTACTTCAACATTATTGCTACCCCTTCTTCCCACTGAAACTCCCCTACCCCCTTCAGGTATATTTCGCTTAGACCGGGGACTCCAATTTTCTTTTCTTTCATAACATTAGAAAACATCTTTTCTTATCATCCTCATTACATCCACTCACATTCAAACATCCAAGTTCTTCTTCCTTTTTAGTAGTTTATACAGGAGAAGGGGGTTACTTACCCCTTGCTCCCGGCATTTTAGTCGCCTCCTACAACACGTATGGCTTACGGGGAAAGATACTTTTCAATTTCCCGGGGGCAAAAAAGGAAATAAGACAACAAGAACTTTTAAGAAAAAAGAAAAACCTTGATGTGTTGGTGTGTTAAAAATATATAAAAATTTTATATATATATATATAAATATATTTTAATATATATAATATATTAATTTAATTAATAATATTTTATATAAAAAAATTTATATATATATATATATATATATATAATTATTTTGTATATATGATTTAATATATATATATATATATTATATATTTATTTTATATAATATATATATATATAATAAATATATATTATATTTTAAATATATATAATAGAAATAAACACATAACAGGTTTTTTAAAAATATGCAAAACAACCACTTGAAAGAATAGAGAAATTCCAAGCGCTTCCGTGACTACTCAATTTTCATTATAATGTAGTAGTCCAAAGCGCTTGGAATTTTCTCATTTTTTCAGAGGGTTTTTTCATATAAAATTATATTATATATATATATATATATATATATAATAATATATATATTAAAATTTAATTTATGTATTATGTCTTGCTTGTAGTGTGCGTAATGTAAGTAAAGTAAAAGATGTCCTTTATCCTGGTGTTCATGAGACAAAAAAAAGGATCCAGAAATTCTACCTCATGTAAAACAGTTACAGGTTTCCATATCACATTACTTGCCAGGAGGTAGTACCCCCCTGGGGGTTGCTGTTCCCAACCACTACAGACTGTAATACCTCCCTAAATGTTTTAAGCCCTAATTGAATTTAATAGTATTTCTAAAAGCTACCTTTTTTTTTCAACCTTATTACCGGGGTTCCCCCTTTCTGATTAGTGTTTATTTTTTTGGTTCAGATTTTAGATTTTGATGTATGTCATCTCGAATTGCCTTTTCGCTTCTTTTAAAACATTTTATCTTTTGGTTTTATTCTTGCTTCCCTATATTGGTCTCTTTGCTTCCTGAATGTCTTTCACGTTTTTGGGCACAAATTTGTTCCTTCCCCTTTTGGGGTAAACCCCACAAGCCCATTCTGCTTTTCCCTCTTTTTTCTTGTTCTTTTTTGGAAAGCATGTATGTTACCAAGCTTTTTTTTAACCCCATTTTTCATGTACTCCTTTTTGGTTTAGATCTATACTACCCCATAATGTTTTTTTCCCCTCTTGCTCTTTCAGAAGGGAAAAGAACACATTTCACTGTGGAATGATTTTTAGGAGAGAGAGGGGAAATTTTTTCAAAAAACCATGAGATAAAACGAGCTTATAAACGAGAGAAGGGTTAAGGCGATAAAAGGGAGCCTTGAAGAAGAACATTCAGACTCAAAATTTTTAGGGTTACGAAGCAGAAGGAACGGAGTGTTCCTTCATCTTGTGTGTTTTTTCAGAGCCATTTGCAGGGAGCCATACAATAATTTGTCTCATTGGGGCAATTAACAGTCAAGCTAAGATCGGGAGTGCTTTATGTTTTTTTTTGCTTTTGTTTTAAATACTACAGTACTCCCACTTAGACTAAAATCTTTCACTAACTGCTTATATCACTGTATTTACATTTTTTTCGAAGTGTGGGGACCCTTTTCTTCTGACACACGCTTTTACTCTATCTTCTTCCCATCCCCCTGATCTATGAAAAGAATTTTCCCCACCAAAACTGTAACTCTTTTCTTTTCTTCCTAAGGGTTTTTAGCTGTTTAAATATTTGAGTTTTTATGTGACTTTCTAATTTATTTCTATTTTTTCTACATCCCAAAATATGGTATTCTTCTTCGTCCCATCTTTACTCTAGACCTTCTGTTGTATCTTCTTGCCCCCTAACTGGGGGAAACCTCACCCCCTTTTTTTACTTTTTTTTCTATTTGCATCCCCCTTTCTTCCCAAAGAATCCCCCTGTAAGAGTTAGTCTTACGTTGATTCTCTCTTCACTAAGTTCCCTTTTTGATGATGTCAGTTTTCCCAATGTTTCCCACTAAAGGAAAAACTTCACTTCTTGTACTCACTTATTTTTCCCCTCCATCTTATTCCTTCTGCATGGATTTTTTTCCCCTTTTTCCAGGGTTTTTCATTCTCAGCTTATGGTGCGGAAGGGGAACCTCTACGCTTGCCTTTCTAATCTTTCTTACAGAATTATTTTAAAACCCCATTCTACTCTCATTTTTGGGGTATGCCCCTTTTGTCTGTGCTGTGCAGAGGGCTTTGCTCAGGGCCACATAACAAATTTTTACGACTTTTTATCGATCCCTTTAAAAACTTGCCCCTTCTATTAACAAAAAACCCAAATGCGAATCTAACCGGGTTCCTTTCCCTTGATGGTCTGTCCTCCGCTCGGTAAAAGCTTTTCTCTCTACACTTGCCGCAAGCCTAGCCCAGTGGAATGAATTGCACTCTTTTTACTTTTTATTGTTTCTTCTGCTTGCCTGGGAAACTGTGTCCCTCAAATTTCATCTGATATCTTCACCCCCGCACCCCCCCGGCGGGGCTATTTTCCCTATTTATTAACCTGCCTATTCCTTGCTAACAAACTTTCTTCCCCCCTAAATTATTCTGGGGAATCTCCTACCCCTTTCCTTTCCCTTAAAATTTTCATTTTTCCCAATCTTAAAACACCTTCCGTCCTCAACACAAAAAATTTCTTTTTACCAATTTTACGCTTCAGTAACTTCTTCATGCTTCTTCTCCTCCGTCTTTGAAACTTTCCCTATTCCATTTTGTTTAACTTGTCCTCTCCATATTCGGGGAAACTGGGGCCTTCTTTTTGACAGACAAAGAACACAAAAGAAGTAATCGCCTTGCCGATACCAATATTATTCTTTTCTTTTATATCAGAGATAACGTCATTTTTTTAAACTGGTCCTTTTGTAAAACTATTACCCCTCTTAAAGCCTTAAGGACCCATTTTTGTAGAATCGTCGTATACTTAAGCTTCTTATCACGAAACTTACTCTTCTTTTTTTCTGTAGATACCAGCCTTTTGAACTTTGTCTTTTCCCCTCCTTTTCTCTTGACCTGTCTTCCGTAATTTTATCTTCATTGTTTTATAGCCTTCAACTTTCTTGCTGCCTTTACTTTCCAGCTAAGCAAGTTGACCTACTTCAGTTCTTCTCTGCCCCTTATCAGAAGGCTCCCTGTAATCGCTTCTGAGAGTCACAACCTCCACAGCCTGGTACTTGACCAGACTTCCTGGTTGCTAAATGATCAATCATGCTATTGGGTACCCACCACCCACAGTCCACAATATCACGATCGGGGAAATTTTTTGGGGACAATTTTAGAGCGTCTATCGAGGTTGTTCCGGGCCCCTCACCGCCCCCACGCCCTGGCCTCGCCCGGGTTCTCAAGGATCATGATTATCACAATTATTATCCCTGAAGCAAGAGATCTAATGTCAAATCACAACCCAAAAAAATCGAGGTTTAAAACCTTTAGAATCAATCCTTCCCCTTTTTGAAAATTAGAGGTTGTTAGAAATCCCCCTTATTACGAAGAGAGGATGTATGACAGCCTGGGTGTTGGCACTTACTCGACGTTTCGGGTCTATTCATGGCACCACCTTTTTCACGGGGTAGTTGCCCCCTCTGCCGGTCTTTTTTGTTTTTGAATATAAATTTCTGTGTGTAATTTGGAACCGCCCCTCTAGGATTTTCCAGGAGAGAATCAGTATCTTTCTCGCCTGTTTGGGGGGAAAAGTCAAGGGACTTAAATGTTCCTAGAAATTAATCCTGATGAACAAATTGTGCAATAAAGGGGTTTCGGGCGTATTTTCTAGTTTCCAGCTTAGGAAAATCATGGCCTGGCACCCTTTTGTTCTGAAATTCCGTTTACATTTTTCTTTTCCCCCAAATATAAAAGATAAGCCGAACCCTTAAAGGGTGAATCCTCTGATTTTATCCCCCCAAGTCTCCACATAAGTTTTTTTCGCTCTATTGTGATTAGAATTGTTTTATACTTTGTTGAGCTAGTATTTCCTCAAATTTTTCCTTTTTAAAGTTTAAGCCACTATCCCGCTCTAAATTGTGTCCAAGCTGGAAAAAGTGAAAGGGTACCTCATCACGTCTAGTATGGTGTCATATATCGCATATATACAACTCATAAAGTTTTTCCCAAAAAGAAATTGCTATAATTTAATTTACTGAAAAAACCAGCTATACCATAAATGGGCTTAGAGCACGATGGACTCTAGGCAGCGATGGACTCTAAGCGCGATGATTTTACCATCTGATTACATCTGGAAGCATTTCCATTATAAATTGTTTTTTTATTGTCTTATAATTTATGTTTACTTATTTACAACCTAAATAAGGGAACAAAAATTTTCTTACTCTTTAGGATAGTATAAAACATTGTGCTTATTTTCACAATGTTTGCGAAAGGAATTTTGGGAAAAACATCAACGTGGGTTTTTGTTTTATTTTGTTTTAGCAAAAGGTAGCACAAAATTTTTTCATTGTTAGAATAACCCGGATCATTTTTCTTCAATACCATTCCCGTATTGCTCAAATATCAAGGAAAAAATTTGGTACCTGTGTCAGGTCTGTCTGCGAGTTTTAACTATTATCTAAAATTATCGGACTCAAAGCGGCGTCAATATTTTACTTTGGATGAAGATCGTCTGATTTATGACGTTGACATTAGACTTAAAATATGATTAATTTACACTTCCATGCATCATTACAAATATTAGTTCTATGGTATGTTATATTTATTAAATTTTGTATCTAGCGACTGTGAACGTAAAGGAAAAGTAATGTTCCAAAAAACGATATTAAGGATAGTTCTAATAGCAATCTATAAGACACTAGTTAGTTTTATAAAGACAGCTTGATCAACTGCGCTAGAATTATTAAAGCTATTCTTTTTAATTAACATAATTTTTTACTAATGTAAATAGGGATTAAAATAAAATCTCACTGTAAATTTAATGAAATATGGGGCAAAGGAGTCAGGGCATTTTTTTGGATACTTTTGGGGCCCGGGATCTTGGTCACCCAAAATAAAAGCAAGACTCTGAAAACATAGTATAAGTGCAGAACCTGCAGTGGGAAAGCTGGTGTAGTTGTCAATCATCTCACTGTCAGTAAGTGGGAGCAAGAAACAGCTTGAGTAGTACATACTGTATGAGCAAGATGGTTGAATGATTTTTTCCCGGGTCTTTGTTCTATATTTGAAATAGCAATTTTCAAAGTTTTCAGTACAGTGGCGCCCAACAGTGTTCCATTCCTTGATCACTTCTGTTTGTGACGTCACAAACAAGCATTTCTAGTCTAATACCGAGTGCAGAAAGTGTGCTCTGGACGACACCAAAATCTTGGTCTTGCCCCAAAAAACTAAGGATCCATCACATGTAAGACATCAATGATCTACAAACAGTCTAATATTGATAGGGCGCCGCAATTCAGTAGCATCTTTTTAATTTCTTTTCCAGCACTATAAAACAAAAATGGCAAAATGTCGTCTCATCTTGCGTTGCCCAGTTATAATTTCCCCACAAATTCCCTTTACAAAACCATACCCCGGGGGGAAAAGAACCCCCGATCAAGTCTGAGTTTTTAGACTCTCTGATCGGGGGTTTTTAAACCCCGCCCTGGATGTTTGTTTGCATCGTGTCATTACATTACTTCACATGACGTTACCAGTGACCTTTTTTTCATAATATTTTTGTTCTCTCATCCTTTAAAAAATTCTGGTTTGGCAAGGTTCCAGGATAGAATGTCTAATAAAGATGTTTTATGTGAATGCCTTGTTTCCTTTCTTTAAAATGTTGTAAATTACACCTGCCTACAAAAAATAACCTCTCAGTGTATGTTGCCCAACTTGAAATTTGTAAAAGCTAAAAATACAACTGCATGAGACTCCCTCTGTTACCTCAGCAGCAGATTACAAAGCAATGATCAAGAATGTCTGAGGTCAATGTGTGAAATGCTTGCTATTACACTTTTGTCACCAAGAATTGAAACATCTTAAGTTTTCCCTATGGAGGTAAGTTTGATCTCTCATCTTTGTGTAGACACCTGTACTTCTGCTAGACAGCCCATGTTTCTGCCCCTGAGTTTTATTTCGTGCCAACCGTGCTGCCACCCATAGACCACCAATTCAGTACGGCCCACACCGCCTCTGTTCCCACAAATGTAGACAGCCGTACTGTCTGCATAAGAGGGCCCCCAACTGTCTCCCGCTGAGTTCTTTTTTTTCGTGCCCCTGCTCATGCTGCCACCTAAGGCCACCCCTTCGTATGTCCTCACCTGCCTCTGCCTCACTCTCTCAGCAGCCTTCACTAACAACAGGGTTTTTAGTTTTTTCCCCCAGGCATGGCCCTTTCCCGGGCCTGGGATTACCCTCCGGTGTAACCCCCGCTTGCTAAATAAAAAGGGAAATACTTAACCCCCCCGGGAGGCGCCCAAAATCCCTAAATTTAAGTTGCCCTGGGGGGGGTAAGTTTTATTTCTTTTTGGGGTTTATCTCAGCAGAGGAATGTTTGACTCCCATCATTTCCCAAATAGTGGATCTTTTAAATTAGGTTTTACCCCAAATGTAAGGTATGGGGCTTTTAATTAAGGTCCCCTAAGTGGGAGGTTCTCCACAACTCCAAATAACAGAACCCGGACGGAACCGATCATTTAAAAAATTTTGGTTACGATAAGGGGAGTTGATAAGGGGAGAGAGTAATGGGGTTTTATATTTCTTGGGGGGGGAAAAAGAGTGTGATGGGGGTGAAAAGGATGTGGGAGTAATAAATGTGAAGGATAAAGAGGAATGGAATAATCTGTTAAGGGGGGGATGAAGGAAGAAATGGGATGGGGGAGTAAAGGGGTTGGTGAAGGGGGGGTTTAGTAAAGTGGGGAGGATTAGAGGGATTAAAAAACTGTGAATAAGAAAAAAATTGTTGTAGAAGTATGGAAGGTTGTTTTGGGTTATTGGGGGGGAGAAAGGGGAGTGGAAGGTAGAGTGGGAAGGAAGGGAATGGGGTGGTAAAAGAGGGGGGAAAAGAGAAGGTTATGGGGTGAAAAAGAAGATGTAATGATTGTGGGGGTAATATATATTATATTATATATATATATATATTATATATATATATATATTAATATATATATATATATAATATAATTATGTTAAAATTTTATATATTATAATATATATAATACATATAAAAAATATTTATAATAATAAAAAATATGTATATATAAAAAATTTTATATAATATTAAAATAATATATATATATATAATATATAAATATATATATAATATATATATATATATATTTAATAATTTTTATTATTATCACATGGGGGCCGATTCCCACCAAGGCAGGGGGCCCGACAAAAAAAAAAATTTCACCCCTCATTTACTCCCTCATGTCTTGCCAGAAGTGTGCTTTTCACTACAGTTTTTAAAAATGAAAAAATTTAACACCCCTCCTTCAGAGTGCAGGGACTGTACTTTTCCCCTCTCAGGGCCCAAATCCCCTGCCGGGTTTCCCTGAACCCCTTTAAAATGTACTTTGCTCACACTCCAACACACTCAAGTATTAAAAACCATTTGTCCCATTACTCCTACAAACAGCCAGCATCCTGCTGGGGAAATTTCCAAACCCCTCGCAACACAAACCCCCCTTACCCCCCCTCCAACCTTTCCTAGGCCGACCCCACCCCCCTCCTTCCACTACAGACATACACCTTGAAGTCACCTGTTTCGTCCATTCTCTCTACATGTCCGAACCCCCTCAACAACCCTTCCCAGCCCTCTGGGCAACAGTTTTTTTTAATCCCGCACCTCCTCCTAACTTCCAAACTACGAATTCTCTGTATTATATTCACACCACACAGTGCCCTCAGACATGACATCTCCACTGCCTCCAGCCTTCTCCTCGCTGCAACATTCATCACCCATGCTTCACACCCATATAAGAGCGTTGGTAAAACTATACTCTCACATATTCCCCTTTTTGCCTCCAAGGACACAGTTCTTTGTCTCCACAGACTCCTAAGTGTACCACTCACCCTTTTCCCCTCATCAATTCTATGATTCACCTCATCTTTCATAGACCCATCCGCTGACACGTCCACTCCCAAATATCTGAATACATTCACCTCCTCCATACTCTCTCCCTCCAATCTGATATCCAATCTTTCATCACCTAATCTTTTTGTTATCCTCATAACCTTACTCTTTCCTGTATTCACTTTTAATTTTCTTCTTTTGCACACTCTACCAAATTCATTCACCAATCTCTGCAACTTCTCTTCAGAATCTCCCAAGAGCACAGAGTCATCAGCAAAGAGCAACTGTGACAACTCCCACTTTGTGTGATTCTTTATCTTTTAACTCCACACCTCTTGCTAAGACCCTCGCATTTACTTCTCTTACAACCCCATCTATAAATATATTAAACAACCACGGTGACATCACACATCCTTGTCTAAGGCCTACTTTTACTGGGAAATAATTTCCCTCTTTCCTACATACTCTAACTTGAGCTTCACTATCCTCGTAAAAACTCTTCACTGCTTTCAGCAACCTACCTCCTACACCATACACCTGCAACATCTGCCACATTGCCCCCCTATCCACACTGTCATACGCCTTTTTCAAATCCATAAATGCCACAAAGACCTCTTTAGCCTTATCTAAATACTGCTCACTTATATGTTTCACTGTAAACACCTGGTCCACACACCCCCTACCTTTCCTAAAGCCTCCTTGTTCATCTGCTATCCTATTCTCCGTCTTACTCTTAATTCTTTCAATAATAACTACCATACATTTTACCAGGTATACTCAACAGACTTATCCCCCTATAATTTTTGCACTCTCTTTTGTCCCCTTTGCCTTTATACAAAGAAACTATGCATGCTCTCTGCCAATCCCTAGGTACCTTACCCTCTTCCATACATTTATTAAATAATTGCACCAACCACTCCAGAACTCTATCCCCACCTGCTTTTAACATTTCTATCTTTTGACAATCAAGACTTGAACTGAGCACTTAATATGTTACATCCTATCAAACAACATAACAGTCAAATAATAATATAAAGCAATACATTTACGATTTAGCTATTATCGCAAATATAAGCAATATAAAATTAAATGAAAAGATAATATACATTATATATATACATAATAATCATTGCAACCCATTCAGGGGTTGCAACCCCCCCCCCCCCAACACGACAGACGGTCGTACTAGGAGTTGCATTAATGTCTTTCACATTACTGATTACTCAGGTTACATTACTAACAATATAATATAAAAATTAATCAGAGTCACTCTTGTGCCAAGCACCTCTACAATTTCACAGCGTCCGTCACTAGGATATGCCCCTAGTACTAGGGCAGTACACAGTATCGTATCTCTGCATACTCGTGGTTATGTACATCAGTGTAGAGACAGGATAGCGTAGATGAGCAGGGCACTTTGAGGCTCGATCATAGTAGAGGAGACTGCATTCCACTCTTAAGCAGTGGTTGTGGAATGCGAGGCAGTATGGACATCTGAGTTTGAAACAGCTTAAGGTGTGTAGTGAAGGGGGGGTCTGCGGCAGGACAGTGTTGCGTCACACGCAGTACATCACCCACACCACACTACCCACTCAACATTCAGCTTATGTCTCCTCCTCACACACATTAATACTGTGAATATATAAATATAATAATTAGACATGAGTATATATAGTTAATATGGGCTGGAGGGATTAAGTTACTTTACTGAATTTGATATAGCAAGTAACAAAAGGTATTTGGGCATAAAATTACGTAAATTTTAAATGGGGAAGTGCCCAAATACTCATCAAAATGTTCAAAGGACACCACAAGAGCTAGAGCCTCTTTCTCAATAGTGGCATAATTTTTCTGGTGTCGTTTAAGCTTAGATGAATAGTAACATATAGGATGGAGAATATCAGTGGATGTTGACTGTTGGAGCAGCACAACACCTACTGCATAACCACTCTCATCTATATGTAAAAAGATGGAAAGATTGAAATTAGGACTCAACACTGGAGCAGAGGAAAGCAGATGCTTCAACCTTTTGAACAAATCTGAACAATCACTAGTCCAGGTGAACTGAACTTTGCTACTAATGAACTCAGTGAGAGGTGGAGGTGTGTATGCTGGCTTGCCTGTCACTTGACACACGTGGCAACGACGCACATGATCAGCTACTGTTTCCCTCATTTTAGGCCAAGTAAAATGTTTTGCCAGTTTACCGAGTGTCTTCTTGACACCCAAAAATGTCCCCCTATGGGACTATTGTGAGCAAAATCAATGGCTTGTTCACAAAATGTAGCTGGTAACACTACGAGATGCTTGACTGTGGTGGGAACACTATCAGCTGACAACTTACATGTGTTTTTCTCCATCAGTACACCGTTACTATAATAGTAACAATTATCGAGATCCTTTGCTTCACTCTCAGTAACTGCTATATCTCTCAGTCTTTCCAGTGACTGATCAACAAACTGATCCTTGATTAAATCATCATGAGTTAGAAATTTAACGTCAGGTGTGTCCTGACTAGGTTGATGACAGGGGGGAGTTAGTGTTAATGATCCTGGGCACAGAGCGTCACTAAACAACATTTTCAAGCCCAAATCTTTGTCATCCACTAACTAAAACAGGAGACAAGGATGGTTGTTGTATCTTTGAAAATAGCTCAAGTAATTGCGCTGAGGGGAAATTTAAAATAGGTTTCTCTCTACAAGCTTCAATGGCATAATTATCATCAGTGTTATTATCAATCACAAGTGGTTCTTTACATATACCAGCATGAAGGATATCGTTCCCTATCAACAAGTCCACTGACCTGATGGGAAATACACCACTGGATATACCCACTGAAATATAACCAGTATAATAGCTTGTCTCAATATAAACTTTGTGCAGAGGTACTTTTATAACAGCCCCTCCATAGGCTTCTAATAATACATCTATTTTGTAATAGGTATCATCAGTTATGGGCAGTATATATTCTCTTAATGAGGTGAGATAACTGCCAGTGTCTCTGAAAGAAATTATCTCAGATGTGATTCGTCAAATCCTATTTTATCTCTCGAAAAGTAAGGACTCATCGCTGAACGAATCTTTTCGTCAGATACACTTTCTGATGCTAGTCATCTATCCTGAGTAACATTATCTAAAACAGTAGGATCAGAGATATTACTAGGATTTTGGTGCCTTTGTTGCTCGGAAGAAGATACGACTTGAGTGGGGGCGCCAGCCGCACGACTGTCTCTCGTATCTCTTTCTAACTTATAGCAATACTCTATAGCATGTCCTTTTCTGTTACAATAGATACATTTAACTTTCTTCTTCTCGATATCAGATTTCTGTCTACCCCCAGAGACAGATTCAGGAAATTGTGAGTTTTCCTGGTAAAGGTACGAAAGTTACAGTAGCAGGTACATCAGGCCCGGCACTGAGCAGCTGATTTAGGTTGCCAACTTCTAGGACAATTTTTAGTTACCTTTTTTTTTTCTGTTTTTAGTACGTATAAGTTGTGAGGGAAAACTCCGTAATTGTCTGCTACTCTGCAGTTTCCAGAATATCCGAGGTAGTATGATTATCAGATATTCTTGTATGTCACAAGATACAGTTGTTAAACTCTTCGTGAGTAGCAACTGAACACAGGCTGTCGTAGTTGTTACATTTAGCGCTCTAGACCACTCTCAAATGCAACTTTTTTCTCACGGAGCAAACTCTACACAAGTCTGATCTTGTCGTCGTTGTAACGTACGAAATGCTCTTTGATAAAATTACAGGTAACAAGTTTTAACGTCTTAGAATAGTTTGCTTGACAGCGTCATAACTAATGTACTTAGCAAATGGTAAAGCAGCGTACAAGTTTGAGCTCTTCCTGTCAACGCTGTATGCAACAATGTTGCCAGTGCTTACGTGGCCAGTTCATAGCACGGCCTGGTTCTCAAACACATCAAAATAGTGTCTAAGTCACTTTCAAAAAACTTGGAACCATTGATGGCAGTCTTCTGCACATTAAATTGGGTCTTGTGATTCCTTACCAGTCTGTTTTGTCTTCCCAGACGAAAAATTTTCTCTTTGGAAATCTTTTTCGTTCAATTTCCTCTGAGCCTCTATTTGTGCAGTCTGCAACATAATGAGGCATTCAAACCTCTCAAACTGTTCCTGAGAGATAGGACCAGTGGGTAATGCAGAGGTAAGGAAATTAACATGTCTTTCTGGACTGTCCCTTAGATCGGACACTTGTCCAGCCGTCTCAGAGAGTCCTATATCTGGTCTAGGATAAGTAGATACAGGTGTAGCATACACTGTACTAGTATTAGGCTGTGTCATGCTAACAGTTAGGAGGGAAGGCGTGAGCGAGAACTGGGGCTACACTAGGCTCAGACACTAGGGCCCCTTCTGCTTAGTTGCTCTTTCTTCTTCATCAAATAGTCATACTTCCTAATTTTTGACACTAGGCTTTCTGAATCTGAATCATAATCAGACATCTCTGTATGAACAGGAAACAACATATCTTTAATTAACGCTTGACAGTTTCTGCGGTGTAATTCCTGTTATACGTCACACCGAGATATTTGGCTACTCGCCAACACGTCTGAAGTTTTAATGTACTTAACTCAGACAAAGTCAGGGTATCAATTAACTGTTTCACTTTGGCATACATCACAAAAATAATTGTACTACGAGAGAGTGATTATGGGAAACTATAATCCTAATAGGAATTTTAGTGTTGGTGGTCTTAGAGCTAGAGCTCATAAACAGTATTTCCCATCTCCTTGGATCAAGAAACTCAGTCAAGTACATACATCCACCTGGTATGTTGTACAAGACTAAACTCAAAGTCTTCAGATTAGGAAAGTGTTTGATCATAGAGTTACTCTTATGTCAAACTGGACAATTTCTCCAACACCTTGGATCAAGAGGATCCCGGACAGGCACCCATTTGTTACAAAAAACGCGGGTTCTAAAAGCTTAGAGATTTCCAGTGAATACTAGAAAGGACTGCCTTTCTAGCATCCAGCCTGTTGCTGGGTGTTCGTAACAAGTAGTCAGTATCCTTGTCCAATTTTCCATTAGAATTCAGTATTATTCAATAGTGCTTCAGGATTACAACTGGTAGGCTACTAACTAGAGAAATTAAAATTTAATAAATTTATTAAGTCTAGAGGTATATTATCAAATTAAATTAAATTAAATTAATCACAGTAATCAAAATAATATCACATCTCTCATTTACAGTATTATTGTGCAGAAAGCACATATCACATTATCATTCTTAAGTACCGTCTGGTACATTAACATTTAATAA
The DNA here is from genome assembly GCF_026875155.1 of Cherax quadricarinatus. Classification (NCBI taxonomy): domain Eukaryota; kingdom Metazoa; phylum Arthropoda; class Malacostraca; order Decapoda; family Parastacidae; genus Cherax; species Cherax quadricarinatus. Next base: position 1,078 of record NW_026509962.1, on the reverse strand, counting down.
GATATTACAAATATGTACAAGTAAGTTTGTGTATGTGTGTAAGTGCTCTAAGTAGTTCTCTGTCTCACGACTCGACTTGACTTAAACAAGTGACTGACAAAGTCCTCACATAAACTAACTTCTTGACCGACTAGCAACCAGAACAGTATGCTTGAACAACAAAAAGAATGCTAAAACCCAATAGCAATGCAACAAGCAACTGCGACACAGAATCAGGAACAAGGAGATAATATAACGACACTAAGTAGGGACCATCAGCAGATTCTCCACAAAAGTTACAGAACTCCCATACTACTGAATCTAAGTTCAGCATAAGAAAATCCTCGACTGTGATAATACACAGATAACAGTACAAATTAGGTCATAAGCTATAGTTCAGGACCTGAGATGCTCAGAGTGTCTGTGAGACACACAACCTCAGTACAACGTCGAAAATCACTAAGTCTATACAATGTTCTGTGAACAGAGTTCTACAGAACTAACAAGAATAATGAGACAGACAATCTGTCCAATCACCAAGAGAGTCTAGAGCAGACTGAATACTTCAGGCGAGGTGAGGACCCCCCCCCCTCGATCACGTGATAGCTCCGTGGACAACTGCAGCTCAGAAGCCGGCAGTCTAACGAGCCACAAGCGATAATTACAGTAGTTTGACAATCAAGACTTGAACTGAGCACTTAATATGTTACATCCTATCAAACAACATAACAGTCAAATAATAATATAAAGCAATACATTTACGATTTAGCTATTATCGCAAATATAAGCAATATAAAATTAAATGAAAAGGTAATATACATTATATATATACATAATAATCATTGCAACCCATTCAGGGGTTGCAACACGAGGTAACAGAAGTAAGACACGATAGGGATTGATAGACTGCATTTTCTTGGACTGCAAGAAGGCCTTCGAAACAGTTCCTCACAAAAGGTTAATGCAAAAGCTAGAGGATCAGGCACACATAACATGAAAGGCACTGCAATGGATCAGAGGATATCTGATAGGGAGGCAACAAAGAGTCATGGTACGTGACGAGGTGTCAGAGTGGGCCCTTTGGGCGAGGGGCCCCGGG
>NW_026509961.1:0-14014 GCF_026875155.1 Cherax quadricarinatus | reverse complement strand
GGGGACACCCCCGAGGGCGAAACCTTGAGGCGAAAACACACCGGGCGAAAAACCCTTTGGGAGGGACCAAAAAAGGGGGGCCCCAAACCCCCGGGGAAAACCCCCCAGGGGGGGGGAATTTGTTTTTTGGGGGGAATTCTGAAAATACAGCCCAAGGACGAGGTGCCCTGTAAAAGTTTCCTGTTTTCGGTACCTGCCGTCAAAGGCAGACTCGGGGGAAGTGGGGAGGGAGGATGCCTGAGGGGACACAGGCAGTCCCCTGGACACGCGGACCTGGAAGAGACGAAAAAGGACACTCACCGGCCGTCGAGCAGACCCTGGGGAAGGGGGGAAGGGAGGATGCCTGAGGGACAAGGCGGAACTCCTGGACACGCGGACCGGGAAGAGACGAAAAAGGACACACACCGGCCGTCGAGGCAGACCCTGGGGAAGTGGGGAAGGGAGGATGCCTGAGGGGACACAGGCGACTCATGGACACGCGGACCTGGAAGAGACGAAAAGGACACACACCGGCCGTCGGAGGCGGGACCCGGGGGAAGTGGGGAAGGGAGGATGCCTGAGGGACACAGGCGGACTCCTGGACACGCGGACCTGGAAGAGACGAAAAAGGACACTCACCGGCCGTCGAGGCAGACCCGGGGGAAGTGGGGAAGGGGGATGCCTGAGGGGACACGGGGCGGACTCATGGACACGCGGACCTGGAAGAGACGAAAAAGGACACCACCGGCGCGTCGAGGCAGACCCTGGGGAAGTGGGGAAGGGAGATGCCTGAGGGGACACAGGCGGACTCCTGACACGCGGACCTGGAAGAGACAAAAAAAGGACACTCACCGGCCGTCGAGGCGGGACCCTGGGGAAGTGGGGAAGGGAGGATGCCTGAGGGGACACGGCGGACTCATGGACACGCGGAACCTGGAAGAGACGAAAAAGGACACACACCGGCCGTCGAGGCAGACCCTGGGGAAGTGGGGAAGGGAGGATGCCTGAGGGGACACAGCAGTCCCCTGGACACGCGGGACCTGGAAGACGAAAAAGGACACTCACCGGCCGTCGAGGCAGAACCTGGGGAAGTGGGGAAGGGAGGATGCCTGAGGGGACACAGGCGGACTCCTGAAAACGCGGACCTGGGAGAGACGAAAAAGGACACACCCCGGCCGTCGAGACAGACCCTGGGAAAGTGGGGAAGGGAGGATCCCCTGAGGGGACACAGGCGGACTCCTGGACACGCGGACCTGGGAGAGACGAAAAAGGGACACACACCGGCCGTCGGGGCAGACCCTGGAAAGTGGGGAAGGAGGATGCCTGAGGGGACAAGGCGGACTCAGGGACACGCGGGACCTGGAAGAGACGAAAAAGGACCCCACACCGGCCGTCGGGGACAGACCCTGGGAAGTGGGGAAGGGAGGATGCCTGAGGGGACACAGGCGGACTCATGGACACGCGGACCGGGGAAGAGACGAAAAAGGACCCCACACGGCCGCCCGAGGCAGACCCTGGGGAAGTGGGGAAGGAGGATGCCTGAGGGGACACAGGCGGACTCCTGGACACGCGGCCTGAAGAGACGAAAAAGGACACTCCCCGGCCGTCGAGGCAGACCCTGGGGAAGTGGGGAAGGGAGGATGCCTGAGGGGACACAGGCGGACCATGGACACGCGGACCTGGAAGAGACGAAAAAAGGACACACACCGGCCGTCGAGGCAGACCCTGGGGAATGGGGAAGGGAGGATGCCTGGGGGGGACACGGGGGACTCCTGGACCACGCGGACCTGGAAGAGACGAAAAGGACACTCACCGGCCTTTCGGGGCAACCCTGGGGAAGGGGGGAAGGGAGGGGGCCTGAGGGGACACAGGCGGACTCATGGACACGCGGACCTGGAAGAGACGAAAAAGGACACACACCGGCCGTCGAGGCAGACCCTGGGGAAGTGGGGAAGGGAGGATGCCTGAGGGGACACCAGGCGGACTCCTGGCCCACGCGGACCTGGAAGAGACGAAAAAGGACACCCCCGGCCGTCGAGGCAGACCCTGGGGAAGTGGGGAAAGGGAGGAGGCCTGAGGGGACACAGGCAGCCCCTGGACACGCGGGACCTGGGAGAGACGAAAAAGGACACTCCGGCCGTCGAGGCAAAACCCTGGGGAAGTGGGGAAGGGAGGATTGCCTGAGGGGACACAGGCATCCCCTGGACACGCGGACCTGGGAGAGACGAAAAAGGACACTCACCGGCCGTCGAGGCAGACCCTGGGAAGGGGGGAAGGGGGGATCCCTTTGAGGGGACACAGGCGGACTCCTGGACACGCGGACCTGGAAAGACGAAAAGGACACTCACCGCCCGTCGAGGCAGACCCTGGGGAGTGGAGAAGGGGATGCCTGAGGGACACAGGGGGAAACTCCTGGACACGCGGACCTGGGGGGAAGACGAAAAAAGGAAACACACCCCGGCCGTCGAGACAGACCCTGGGGAAGGGGGGAAAAGGGGGGATGCCTGAGGGACACAGGCGGACTCCGGGACACCGGGGAAACCTGGGAGAGAGACGAAAAAAGGAACTCACCGGCCGTCGAGGCAGACCCCTGGGGAAGTGGGGAAGGGGGGATGCCTGAGGGGACACAGGCGGACCCCTGGACACGCGGACCTGGGAGAGACGAAAAGGAAAATCACCGGCCGTCGAGGCAGACCCTGGGGAAGTGGGGAAGGGAGGATGCCTGAGGGGACACAGGCGGACTCCTGGACACGCGGACCTGGAAGAGCCGAAAAAGGACACTCCACGGCCGTCGAGGCAGACCCTGGGGAAGTGGGGAAGGGAGGGAAGCCTGAGGGACACAGGCAGTCCCTGGACACGCGGACCTGGGAGAGACGAAAAGACACTCACCGGACTTTCGAGGCAGACCTGGAGAAGTGGGGAAGGGAGAATGCCTAAGGGGACACAGGCGGACCCCTGGACACGCGGACCTGGGAAAGACGAAAAGGATACTCACCGGCCGTCGAGGCAGCACTGGGAAGTGGGAGGGAGAATGCCTAAGGGGACACAGGCGGACTCCTGGACACGCCGGACCTGGGAAAGACGAAAAAGGATACTCACCGGCCTTTCGAGGCAGACCCTGGGGAAGTGGGGAAGGGAGGTGCCTAAGGGACACAGGCGGACTCCTGGACACGCGGACCGGGTTAAAGACGAAAAAGGATACTCACCGGCCGTCGAGGCAGACCCTGGGGAAGTGGGGAAGGGAGAATGCCTGAGGGGACACAGGCGGACTCCTGGACACGCGGACCTGGGAAAGACGAAAAAGGATACTCACCGGCCGTCGAGGCAGACCCTGGTTTAAGGGCGACCTATGAGTAACCATGTAGAAATAAAGTGGGGGACCCTTGAGTAAAAATGTAAGAAGTTTGTGTTAACCCATCACTTCACATATCCAATAATAGGTCAACCTATCCCATACCAGATCATCCTTATATTCCATACCAGGTCATCCTTATATTCCATTCCAGGTTATCCTTATATCCCATACCAAGTGATCCTTATATCCTATACCAGGTCATCCATATACCCATACCAGGTCATCCTTATATCCCATAACAGGTCATCCTTATATCCCATACCAACAGGCAGGCATACTCCCCACACTCTACACCAACAGGCAGGTATACTCCCCACACTCTACACCAACAGGCAGGTATATCTCCACACTCTACCCCAAACAGGCAGGCATACTCCCCACCACTCTACACCAACAGGCAGGTATACTCTCCACACTCTACACCAATAGGCAGGTATACTCTCCACACTCTACACCAACAGGCAAGTATACTCTCCACACTCTACACCAACAGGCAGGTATACTCCCCACACTCTACACCAACAGGCAGGTATACTCCCCACACCCTACACCAAGAGGCAAGTATACTCTCCACACTGTACACCAACAGGCAGGTATACTCCCCACACTCTACACCAACAGGCAGGTATACTCCCCACACTCTACACCAACAGGCAGGTATACTCTCCACACTCTACACCAACAGGCAGGTATACTCCCCACACTCTACACCAACAGGCAGGTATACTCTCCACACTCTACACCAACAGGCAGCTATACTCTCCACACTCTACACCAACAGGCAGGTATACTCTCCACACTCTAAACCAACAGGCAGGTATACTCTCCACACTCTACACCAACAGGCAGGTATACTCCCCACACTCTACACCAACAGGCAGGTATACTCTCTACACTCTACACCAACAGCCAGGTATACTCTCCACACTTTACACCAACAAGCAGGTATACTCCCCACACCCTACACCAACAGGCAAGTATACTCTCCACACTCTACACCAACAGGCAGGTATACTCCCCACACTCTACACCAACAGGCAGGTATACTCTCCACACTCTACACCAACAGGCAGGTATACTCTCCACACTCTACATCAACAGGCAGGTATACTCTCCACACTCTACACCAACAGGCAGGTATACTCCCACACTCTACACCAACAGACGGGTATACTCTCCACACCTACACCAACAAGCAGGTATACTCTCCACACTCTACACCAACAGGCAGGTATACTCTCCACACTCTACACCAACATGCAGGTATACTCCCCACACTCTACATCAACAGACAGGTATACTCTCCACACTCTACACCAACAGGCAGGTATACTCTCCACACAATACACCAACAGGCAGATTACTCCCCACACTCTACACCAACAGATAGGTTATCTCCACACTCTACACCAACGGGCAGGTATACTCTCCACACTCTACACCAACAGGCAGGTATACTCTCCACACTCTACACCAACAGGCAGGTATACTCCCCACACTCTACACCAACAGGCAGGTATACTCTCCACACTCTACACCAACAGACAGGTATACTCTCCACACTCTACACCAACAGGCAGGTATACTCCCACAACTCTACACCAACAGGCAGGTATACCCCCCACACTCTCCCACCAACAGGCAGGTATACTCCCCACACTCTACACCAACAGGCAGGTATACTCCCCACACTCTACACCAACAGGCAGGAATACTCTCCACACTCTACACCAACAGGCAGGTATACTCCCACACTCTACACCAACAGGCAGGTATACTCCCACACTCTACACCAACAGGAAGTTTAAAACTCCCCACACTCTACACCAACAGGCAGGTATACTCCCCACACTCTACACCAACAGGCAGGTATACTCCCACACTCTACACCAACAACAGGTATTCTCCCCACACACTCTACGCAACAGGCAGGTATACTCCCCACACTCTACACCAACAGGCGGGTATACTCCCCACACTCTACACCAACAGGCGGGGTATACTCTCCACACTCAAACACCAAAAGGCAGGTAAACTTTCCACACTCTACACCAACAGGCAGGTATACTCCCCACACTCTACACCAACAGGCAGGTATACTCCCCACAATCTACACCAACAATCAGGTATACTCTCCACACTCTACACCAACAGGCAGGTATACTCTCCACACTCTACACCAACAGGCAGATATACTCTCCACACTCTACACCAACAGGCAAGTATACTCCCCACACACTACTCCAACAGGCAGGTATACTCCCCACACTCTACACCAACAGGCAGGTATACTCTCCACACTCTTCACCAACAGGCAGGTATACTCCCCACTCTCTACACCAACAGGCAGGTATACTCCCCACACTCTACACCAACAGGCAGGTATACTCCCCACACTCTACACCAACAGGCAGGTACACTCCCCACACTCTACACAAACTGGCAGGTATACTCCCCACACTCTACACCAACAGGCAGGTATTCTCCCCACACTCTACAGCAACAGGCAGGTATACTCCCCACACTCTACACCAACGGGCAGGTAACCCCCCACACTCTTCACCAACAGGCAGGGTATTCTCCCCACACTCTACAGCAACAGCAGGGAAATACTCCCCACACTCTACACCAACAGGCAGGTATACTCCCACACTCTACACCAACAGGCAGGTATACTCCCCACACTCTACACCAACAGGCAGGTATACTCCCCACACTCTACACCAACAGGCAGGTATACTCCCCACACTCTACACCAACAGGCAGGTATACTCACCACACTCTACACCAACAATCAGGTATACTCCCCACACTAAACACCAACAATCAGGTAATACTCCCCACACTCTACACCAACAGGCAGGTATACTCCCCACACCTCCCACTAACAGGCAGGTATATCTCCACACCCCTACACCAACAGACAGGTATACTCTCCACACTCTACACCAAGAGGCAGGTATACTCTCCACACTCAACACCAACAGGCAGGTATTCTCCCCACACTCTACAGCAACAGGCAGGTATACTCCCCACACTCTACACCAACAGGCAGGTATACTCCCCACACTCTACACCAACAGGCAGGTATACTCCCACACTCTACACCAACAGGCAGGTATACTCCCCACACTCTACATCAACAGGCAGGTATACTCCCCACACTCTACACCAACAGGCAGGTATACTCCCCACACTCTACACCAACAATCAGGTATACTCCCCACACTCAACACCAACAATCAGGTATACTCCCCACACTCTACACCAACAGGCAGGTATACTCTCCACACTCTCCACCAACAGGCAGGTATACTCTCCACACACTACACCAACAGACAGGTATACTCTCCACACTCTACACCAACAGGCAGGTATACTCTCCACACTCAACACCAACAGGCAGGTATACTCCCCACACTCTACACCAACAGGCAGGTATACTCCCCACACTCTACACCAACAAGCATGTATACTCCCCACACTCTACACCAACAGGCAGGTATACTCTCCACACTCTACACCAACAGGCAGGTATACTCCCCACACTCTACACCAACAGGCAGGTATACTCCCCACACTCTACACCAACAGACAGGTATACTCCCCACACTCTACACCAACAGGCATTTATACTCTCCACACTCTACACCAACAGGCAGGTATACTCCCCACACTCTACACCAACAGACAGGTATACTCCCCACACTCTACACCAACAGGCAAGTATACTCTCCAAACTCTACACCAACAGGCAGGTATACTCCCCACACTCTACGCTAACAGGCAGGTATACCCCACTCTTACACCAAAGGCAGGTATACTCTCCACACTCACACCAAAGGCAAGTATACTCTCCACACTCTACCCCAAAACAGGCGGGTTATACTCCCCCCCTCTACTCCAACAGGCAGGTATACTCCCCACACTCTACACCAACAGGCAAGTATACTCTCCACACTCTACACCAACAGGCAGGTATACTCCCCACACTCTACACCAACAGGCAGGTATACTCCACACACTCTACACCAACAGGCAAGTATACTCTCCACACTCTACACCAACAGGCAGGTATACTCTCCACACTCTACACCAACAGGCAGGTATACTCCCCACACTCTACACCAACAGACAGGTATACTCTCCACACTCTACACCAACAGGCAGGTATACTCTCCACACTCTACACCAACAGGCAGGTATACTCCCCACACTCTACACCAACAGACAGGTATACTCTCCACACTCTACACCAACAGGCAGGTATACTCTCCACACTCTACACCAACAGGCAGGTATACTCCCCACACTCTACACCAACAGACAGGTATACTCCCCACACTCTTCACCAACAGGCAGGTATACTCTCCACACTCTACACCAACAGGCAGGTATACTCCCCACACTCTACACAAGAGACAGGTATACTCTCCAAAACCTACACCAACAGGCAGGTATACTCTCCACACTCTACACCAACAGGCAGGTATACTCTCCACACTCTAAACCAACAGGCAGGTATACTCTCCACACTCTACACCAACAGGCAGGTATACCCCCCACACTCTACACCAACAGGCAGGTATACTCCCCACACTCTACACCAACAGACAGGTATACTCTCCACACTCTACACCAACAGGCAGGTATACTCTCCACACTCTACACCAACAGGCAGGTATACTCTCCACACTCTACACCAACAGGCAGAATACTCTCCACACTCTACACCAACAGGCAGGTATACTTTCCACACTCTACACCAACAGGCAGGTAATACTCCCCACATTTAAAACCAACAGGCAGGTATAACTCCTTACACTCAAACACCAACAGGCAGGAAAAACTCTCCACACTCTACACCAACAGGCAGGTATACTCCCCACACTCTACACCATCAGGCAGGTATACTCCCCACACTCTACACCAACAGGCAGGTATACTCCCCACACTACACCAACAGGCAGGTATACTCCCCACACTCTACACCAACAAGCAGGTATTCTCCCCACACTCTACACCAACAGGCAGGTATACTCCCCACACTCTACACCAACAGGCAGGTATACTCCCCACACTCTACACCAACAGGCAGGTATTCTCCCCACACTCTACAGCAACAGGCAGGTATACTCCCCACACTCTACCCCAAACAATCAGGTATACTCCCCATACTCTTCACCAACAGCAGGTATACTCCCCCACACTCTTACACCAACAGGCAGGTAAATCCCCACACTCTCACCAACAGGCAGGTATACTCCCCACACTCTACACCAACAAGCAGGTATACTCCCCACACTCTACAACCAACAGGCAGGTATACTTCCCCCGCTCTACACCAACAGGCAGGTATCCCTCCCCCACTCTACACCAACAGGCAGGTATACTCCCCACACTCTACACCAACAGGCAGGTATACTCCCCACACCCTACACCAACAGGCAGGTATACTCCCCACACTCTACACCAACAGACAGGTATACTCCCCACACTCTACACCAACAGGCAGGTATACTCCCCACACTCTACACCAACAGTCACCGCCCTTTTTAGTATGAAAGGGAAAATTTTTGAAAAGCCAGTTATTGCAGATAAATCATGCACACTAGAAGTGATGGGGGTTGCTAGAGGCGGTGAGAAGGTTTTGGTGTAAAATTTCTCTATTTTGTAAGTGTTGACAACTGCACATTGTAGAACCTACATAAAGTGAATTCATAATTTCATGTGATGGCCGCATCCATTTCCTAGAATTGTCACATATGGCCCTCTGGCCATATGTGACAATTCACATGTGACCACCACATCCGTAATGTGGGTAGAGTGTTGGTTAAAGCCACATATGCAAGTATCAGGAGCAGAGAAAGTCCGAGTCACATGTGTGATGTTAACTCGATATATACTGTACTTATCTGTTAATTAATAAATATATTAAATATTATTCTCTCTATTACTACAAATTTTTAATCTAAAGGTCATTCAATATTGTCTGAAATATTAGACGGATGATTCATTATTATTTTCAATAAAAACATTTTTATTTGTTATTATTATTATTATTATTATTATTATTATTATTATTATTATTATTAATATTATTATTATTGTTATTGTTGTTGTTGTTGTATGAGGTAATCCCTATAGTTCATTTAGAATTAGAGGAACTGGAGGCTTGGTCGTCCATTCACTAATAAGAAAACGAAAATTGTATACTCTGATAAAATTTCCAATATTAATGACAAAACGACAGGTTATTTAGGTGGTTATAATGAAACAGACAGCCACTGTCTCCTTACTGGTCTGAGGTCTATGTTGGTGGCATACTGTCGACTCATCACAATTGACTAATGAATTCCAGTCAGTCAGTCACGCCAATGAGTACGTTATGGACATGTTATGCACAGACTCCCGAGGTTATCCTGCCGTCTAGTACGTATCACTAAGAAGAGGAAATGGGTCTTTGAAATTATCCTAGAGAAACTATGCATTAGAGATCAGTAACACGGGAACGTGTGAGTAAAATTTAAAAGTGTTCAGTCGCTTTACAGGAATGTGGACACTAATCACCGAAGAAGAATAAAAAGAAATACTGGGAATTCCAGTTATGAAAAGTGTTTATACAATCATGTTAAATTGTATTACCCTCAAAATATTATAACTTAGATCTGTCTGTAGTCTGTGAAGTTCTCACTGACTTTCATCTTTTGAACAGAAAAATATGAGAATCTCCATGTCAAAGAGGCGTTTTGTAATTAATAAGCAAGTTGTATGTACTGTGACAACACTCTCCAGTAGTGTGACAACACTCTCCAGTAGTGTGACAACACTCTCCAGTAGTGCGACAACACTCTCCAGTAGTGTGACAACACTCTCCAGTAGTGTGACAACACTCTCCAGTAGTGCGACAACACTCTCCAGTAGTGTGACAACACTCTCCAGTAGTGTGACAACACTCTCCAGTAGTGCGACAAACACTCTCCCGTGGTGAAACACTTCCCGTAGTGTGACAACACTCTCCAGTAGTGTGACAACACTCTCCAGTAGTGTGACAACACTCTCCAGTAGTGTGACAACACACTCCAGTAGTGCGACAACACACTCCAGTAGTGCGACAACACTCTCCAGTAGTGCGACAACACTCTCCAGTAGTGTGACAACACTCTCCAGTAGTGCGACAACACTCTCCAGTAGTGTGACAACACTCTCCAGTAGTGTGACAACACTCTCCAGTAGTGTGACAACACTCTCCAGTAGTGTGACAACACTCTCCAGTAGTGTGACAACACACTCCAGTAGTATGACAACACTCTCCAGTAGTGTGACAACACACTCCAGTAGTGTGACAACACTCTCCAGTAGTGTAACAACACTCTCCAGTAGTGCGACAACATTCTCCAGTAGTGTGACAACAAACTCCAGTAGTGTGACAACACTCTCCAGTAGTGCGACAACAACCCCTCCAGTAGTGTGACAAACACCCCCAGTAGTTTTGACCAACACTCTCCAGTAGTGCGACAACACTCTCCAGTAGTGCGACAACACCTCCAGTATTTTGACAAAAACTCTCCAGTAGTGTGACAACACTCTCCAGTAGTGCGACAACACTCTCCAGTAGTGCGACAACACTCTCCAGTAGTGTGACAACACTCTCCAGTAGTGCGACAACACTCTCCAGTAGTGCGACAACACTCTCCAGTAGTGTGACAACACTCTCCAGTAGTGCGACAACACTCTCCAGTAGTGCGACAACACTCTCCAGTAGTGTGACAACACTCTCCAGTAGTGTGACAACACTCTCCAGTAGTGCGACAACACTCTCCAGTAGTGCGACAACACTCTCCAGTAGTGCGACAACACTCTCCAGTAGTGCGACAACACTCTCCAGTAGTGCGACAACACTCTCCAGTAGTGCGACAACACTCTCCAGTAGGGCGAGTGCGATAGTTTGAATTACTTTGTGGACGCACTTCTGAAAATACAGACAAGGAACGAGAGTGACTGTAAAAGTTTCCTCGTTTTCGGTACCTGCCGTCGAGGCAGACCCTGGGGAAGTGGGGAAGGGAGGATGCCTGAGGGGACACAGGCAGTCCCCTGGACACGCGGACCTGGAAGAGACGAAAAAGGACACTCACCGGCCGTCGAGGCAGACCCTGGGGAAGTGGGGAAGGGAGGATGCCTGAGGGGACACAGGCGGACTCCTGGACACGCGGACCTGGAAGAGACGAAAAAGGACACACACCGGGCCCTCGAGGCAGACCCTGGGGGAAGTGGGGAAGGGGAGGATGCCTGAGGGGACACAGGCGGACTCATGGACACGCGGACCTGGAAGAGACGAAAAAGGACACACACCGGCCGTCGAGGCAGACCCTGGGGAAGTGGGGAAGGGAGGATGCCTGAGGGGACACAGGCGGACTCCTGGACACGCGGACCTGGAAGAGACGAAAAAGGACACTCACGGCCCTCGAGGGAGACCCTGGGGGAAGTGGGGAAGGGAGGATGCCTGAGGGGACACAGGCGGATCATGCACGCGGCCTGGAAAAGGGCGAAAAAAAGGAAACCCCCACCGGCCGTCGAGGGAGACCCTGGGGAAGTGGGAAGGGGGGATGCCTGAGGGACCAGGGGGACCCTGGGAAAGGGACCCGGAAAGACGAAAAAAAGGGCATCACCCGGCCGCGAGGCAGACCCTGGGGAAGTGGGGGGAAGGGAGGATGCTTAGGGGACACAGGGGGACTCATGGACCGCGGCCCGGAAGAGCGAAAAAGGACACAACCCGGGCCCTCGAGGCAGACCCTGGGGAAGGGGAAGGGAGGATGCCTGAGGGCACAGCAGCCCCCGGACACGCGGACCTGGAAGAGACAAAAAAGGACACTCCCCCGCCGTCGGGGCAGACCCTGGGGAAGGGGGGGAAGGGGGATGCCGGGGGGACAAGGCGGACCCCGGGACACGGGCCCGGGGAGAGACGAAAAAGGACACACCCCGGCCCGCGAGACAGACCTGGAAAGGGGGGAAGGGAGGATCCCTGGGGGGACACAGGCGGACCCCGGGACCGCGGCCCGGGAGAGACGAAAAAGGACACACACCGGCCCGTCGAGGCAGACCCTGGAAAGTGGGGAAAGGGAGGTTCCTAGGGGACACAGGCGACTCGGGACAGCGGACCTGGAAGAGACAAAAAGGACAACCCCGGGGCCCGTCGAGACAGCCCCTGGGAAAGTGGGGAAGGGGGGGATCCCTGAGGGGACACGGGCGGACTCAGGGACACGCAAACCTGGAAGAGACGAAAAAGGACACACCCCGGCCGCGAGGCAGCCCCGGGGGAAAGTGGGGAAGGGAGGATCCCTGAGGGGACACAGGCGGACCCTGGACAGGGCGGACCTGAAGAGACAAAAAAAGGACACTCCCCGGCCGTCGAGGCAGACCCGGGGGAAGGGGGGAAGGAGGATGCCTGAGGGGCACGGGCGGACTCATGCACGCGGCCCTGGAAAAACAAAAAAGGACAACCCGGCCGTCGAGGCAGACCGGGGGAAGGGGGGGAAGGGAGGATGCCTGGGGGGAACAGGCGACTCCGGACCGCGGACCTGGAAAGACGAAAAAGGACCTCACGGCGTCGAGGCAGCCCCGGGGGGAAAGTGGGGAAGGGAGGATCCCCTGAGGGGCCCAGGGGGACCATGGCCCCGCGGACCTGGAAGAGACGAAAAGGACAACCCACCGGCCGCGGCAGCCCCTGGGGAAGGGGGGAAGGGGGGTGCCTGGGGGGACACAGGGGGGACCCGGGGACCCCGGGGACCTGGAAGAGACGAAAAAGGCACCCCCGGGCCGTCGAGGCAGCCCCGGGAAGGGGGGAAAGGGAGGTCCGGGGGGGACACAGGCAGCCCCCCTGGACACGGGGCCTGGGAGAGAGAAAAAGGCATCCCCCGGCCGTCGGGGGGCAGCCCCTGGGGGAAGTGGGGAAGGGGGGATGCCTGAGGGGACACAGGCAGCCCCCCTGGACACGCGGACCTGGAGAGACAAAAAGGACACTCACGGCCGTCGGGGCGACCCTGGGGAAGGGGGGAAGGGGAGGAGCCTGGGGGGACACGGCGGTTTCCGGGACACGCGGCCTGGAAAGACGAAAAAGGACACTCACCGGCCGTCGAGGCAGCCCCTGGGGAAGGGAGAAGGGAGGATCCCTGAGGGGACCAGGCGACCCCTGGACACGCGGCCCGGGGGAGAGACAAAAAAAGGACACACCCCGGCCGCGAACAGACCCTGGGAAGTGGGGAAAAGGGAGGATGCCTGGGGGGACCGGGCGGACCCCTGGACACGCGGCCTGGGAGAGACAAAAAAAGGACACTCCCCGGCCGTCGAGGCGCCCCTTTGGGGGGAAGGGGGGGAAGGAGGATCCTGAGGGGACACGGGGGATCCTGGCAGCGGACCTTGAGAGCAAAAAAAGGACACTCACCGGCCTGAGGCAGCCCGGGGGAAGTGGGGGGGGGGTTTCCCTGAGGGGGACACGGGCGGCCCGACACCGGCCCTGGAAGACCCGAAAAAGGGCACTCCCCCGGCCGTCGGGGCAGCCCCTGGGGAAGGGGGGGAAGGGAGGATGCCTGGGGGGAAAAAGGGCGTCCCCTGGACACGCGGCCGGGAGAGACGAAAAAGAACACTCACCGGACGTCGGGGAACCCCTGGGAAGTGGGGAAG
>NW_026509960.1:0-14947 GCF_026875155.1 Cherax quadricarinatus | reverse complement strand
TAGTTGAGTTTGACAATAAAGTCGAGAACTAAAACTTAGTCATTGTACTTGTATTGGACACTGTAAGTGCTCATTTCCTCACTATTTCAATGTTGGTGCCTATGAAGTTGGATAACCAGTGTTTGTCATCCTCAACTGATGTTCGTCCTGTGAATCGAGATGATTATAGCGTAATAATATACAGAAAAAATATCTAGCCTCTAGCTTGTTCCTGATTTGTAACAAATTTACCATAACTCTTCAACCGGACAATAAGTGTCCAGGGCCCAAGACTGTTCAACTGCCTCCCAGCATACATGAGGGATTACCAATAAACCCCTGGCTAAAGTCAGTACCTGACCAACTGGGCTGTAGTTCGTATGTCAGTTTGCATGCAGCCAGCAGTAACAGCCTGGTTGTTCAGACCCTGATCCACCATGAGGCCTGGTCTAAGACCGAGCCGCGGGGGCGTTGACCCCCGAAACCCTCTCCAGGTAACCCATCGAAACACAGTTACTTAAACACGAGACGTTAAAGCTGTTTTTGTTGTTAAGTTGCCACTGGGAGACTTAATACTTCCTGCTAAAACCTGTGAACTTAAATGAACCAAAAATGATGTCTTGAGTTAATATTACTGTGGATGAATTCGTAATAAGTGATGTAGAAATTTTAGTTTCACACAGTTAAGTGCATATAGATGTATTATGTCCGTACATCAGATTATTAACTTCATCTGTGTCCTCAGAAAACTTACTACAAAGCGTGACTCACGAAATCGTGATAACACAATTGCAAACAAATCAGGGAACGGGTGGGATTTGAATCCATGGCGAATGAGTCGCAAATCTCACATCATTCATTCCGTGATTTACTATAAATCCTGTACTTAAAGTGCTAGTGGTAATAAACCTTGCTATCTAACATGTAACTGAAAGTAACATGCTAGATAGCAATACGGCTGACACAGTACTGCTAGAAATAGTACTGAAAAGTACTAGAATAGATAATGTGTTTCTGTATCTAGTGTGCGGCAGAGTGAGCATGTAATGTGACTGAAAAACAAATCATTAAATAAACCAACTGCTGACAACAAAGAGGCAACAAGCACAACTTTCTTGAACAATGAATCGACCAGTTCGCCAAACAACAATATACACAAAACATCCATAAGTAGCGCAGTGTCACGCAAGGGAGACTGATACAAAAGTAACCTATCTGAGGTAATCACGAAAATGATATACAATACAGACAAAAGTTAAGTAAGACGCATGTGCAACAGTTGGTTATCTTTATTGTTGAGACATTTTGTCTACATTGTAGGTGAAAACTTTCACCTTGGAACAACTTGTATGTCCTCCGCACAAGGTATAAACCTTCCAAATTAATGAATCCGAGTTAAGAACATAAGAACATAAGAACATAAGAACAACCTAACCTCCACCATCATCACTGTGGTGTACTCCACGTACATTACATTTTGTCGGGGATGCATCGCAAAACCCACTCCTATTTCCTCTAATCAGTCAAGCTGGCAGTTCTAAGAACATAAGAAAGAAGGAACACTGCAGTAGACCTACTGGCCCATGCGAGGCAGATCCCAGTCACCTACAGGTTTAAAGCCAACGCCCTAACTAGTCATATAAAAACATTTCTATCCATTCTGTAATACGGTGACCAAAATTGTGCAGCAAAATCTAAATGAAGCCTTACCAAAGATATATAGAGTTGAAAACCTGAGGACTCCTGTGTAAGAATGACTGCCTGGTCTTAAATGTTAATTAATCTGGGCGAGATGTTGATTCCACCCCCACCGAGCATGCGGAGGCTAGACAGGAAGTTGCAGGTTGCGACCCAAACCCGGCTGCGACTTGGCTACCCTACCGCCAGTAGACTCATCGAACGCGTGCGAGAGGAGCGCTTCTGCCATTGTGACCAGATGGTCCCCAAGCCACTAGTGCATTACCTTCTCGACTGCCCAGCGACGGTGCCACTCCGACGGAGGCACTTCCCTATGGACCTGGGGACCCGGCCCGAGAAGACACCGCAGCCCGGCTGGTGTACCTGGCCGTCCGAGACCTGGGAACTCTCATCCCCGTCCTGGCTGCCCACCCGCCACCTCGATGACGACGCCACCTATAGACGATGATTCGCCACTTCCTCTCCTGTCTTTCGACTCTCCTACCCCTCCTTTTCTCCTGTCTTTCACCCTCTACCTTCCCTTCCCCCGCCAAGAAAAAAAAAAATTCAATGGAGCCTGTATTAGTTTACTAGGCAGAAGCCTGAACTTACCTAGAGCCATGCCATACAACCAACAATTGTTGGGGCAACAAGTGCCCTAAGACCCTGGGCCCTAGAGGCGCCTGCTGATGAAGCCCAAGATGACGCCTGCTGATGAAGATACGAAGTGAGACGACACTCCTACCCCTTTCCCCGGGGAGTCACCGCAAGAGAGATGTTACCCTCCACCCGGAGGGCCCATGAAAGAAGACAGAAGAAAGAAGATGAACGACACCCCCAACCCGGGGGCCACCTCCGGGTCACCATCTGGAGAAGACCCGGGCCGGAAGTACCGACAAATCCCTAATGAATGATGAATGTTAATTCCAGAACTGACGTAATATTAAGTACACATACTGGTCACCGTACAAGTTTTCAGCCAATAGCGGTGAACAAATCACTTGTTCTCTTATTAAAATTTTCTTCTGCATGATTTTCTTCCTATGTTGCTGCCCCTGTTGTACTTTGTACATATTGTAAATATTGGAATATAGTACTCAAAAATTGTTTGTCTTTGCACGTGTTACTCTTAGTATGTTCTTCGGCGGTGACTTAACTTAGGGCCAGGTTTTAACATGCCTTTCATTTGTACTTTCTCCGTAACAACAATTATCCCACAACTACTCAACACCGTCCACATCACCACCACCACTACTACAACACCGTCACCACCCACTACTATACCCCGTCACCACCATCACCACACCATACTACAATCCCGTCACACCACCACTACTATCAACCCCGCCACCACAATCCACCACCACTCTATCAACACGTCACCCCACCCCACCACCACCACTACTATAACAACCGCCCCCACAACACCACCACCACTACCATCAACACCGTCACCACCACCACTACTACAACACCGTCACCACCACCACTACTTCACACGTCACCACCACCCTACTATCAACACCGCCACCCTATCACCACCACACTATCAACCCGTCACACCACCACCACACTATCAACCCGTCACCCCCACCACCACCACCACTACTTCAAAAAACCATAACCACCACCACCACTACTGTAAACACCGTCAACACCACCCAACCCACTCCTATCAACACGTCCCCCACCACCACCACCACTACTATCAACACCGTATCCCCACCACCACTACTGTCAACCACGTCACACCACCACCCCACTACTACAACACCGTAACCACCACCACCACTACTATCAACACCGTCACCACCACCACTACTATCAACACCGTCACCACCACCCCACCACCACCACTACTATAAACACCGCACCCACCACACCACCACACCACCATTTACTACACACCGTCACCACCACCACCCCCGCCACTACTTCAACACCGTAACCACCACCACCACACTGTCAACACCGTCACCCTCCCCACCACCACCCCACCAACCACCACCACTACTATAAACACCGTCCCCACCACCCCACCACTACATTCAACACCGTACCACCCCCACCACTAACTGTCAACAACCGCCCACCACCAACCACCACTACTATCACCCGTAACACCACCACCACTACTATAAACACCGTTACCACCACCACCCTACATCACACCGTCACCACCACCACTAACTATCAACCCCCGTCCCACCACCACCACCACCACCCTACTATCACACCGCCCCACCACCACCACCACCACCACCACCACTACTTCAACCCCTCACCCACCACCACCACCACACAACTATCAACACCGTAACCACCACAACCACTACGTCAACACCGTCACCACCACCACCACCACTACTTTTCAACCCCGTCCCCCAAACCACCACTACTATCAACACCGTCACCCCACCCCATCCCCCCACCCTCTATCAACACCGCACCACACCACCACTACTATCAACACCGCCACCCCACCACCACCACTACATCAACACTGTCACCACCACAACCACTACTATCAACACCGTCACCACCCCCACCACCACTACTATCAACACCGTCACCACCACCCCACCACTACTATAAAACACCGTCCCACCACCACCACTCTATCAACACCGTCACCACCCCCACCATTTCTGTCACACCGTCATCACCACCACTACTTCAACACCGCACCACCACCACCACCACTACTATCAACCCCGTCCCACCACCACCACTCTATCAACCCCGTCACCACCACCACCATACTATCAACACCGTCACCACCACCACCACCACCACCCCCCACCACTACTATCAACACCTAAACCACCACCACCACCAAACCCACTATCAACAAACCGTAACCCCCACCCCACTACTGTCAACACCGCACCACCACCCACCACCCCCACCACCCCCAAACCACTACTATCAACACCGTCACCACCCACCACCACCACCACTACTATCAACACCGTAACCACACCACCACTACTGTCAAAAACGTCACCCACCACCACCACCACTAACTATCAACACCGTAACCACCACCACCACTACTATCAACACCGTCACCCACCACCACTACTATCAACACCGTCACCACCACCACCACACCACCACTACATCAACACCCGTCACCACCCCCACCACCACCACCACTACTATCAACACCGTCATCACCACCACCACCCCCACCACCACACCACTACTATCAACACCGTAACCACCACCACCACTCTGTCAACACCGTCCCCACCACCCCCACCACTACTATCAACACCGTCACCACCACCACTACTACAAAAAACCCCGGTCACCCCCACCACCACCACCACTACTATCAACACCGACACCACCACCACCACTACTATCAACACCGCCCCCACCACCACCACCACTACTATCAACACTGTCACCACCATCACCACTACTATCAACACCGTAAACCACACCACCACCACCCCCACTACTATCAACACCGTCACCACCACCACCCCCACTACTATCAACACCGCACCACACCACCACTCTACAACACCGTCACCACCACCCCACTACTGTAAACACCGTCATCCCCCCAAACCCCTATCAACCCGTCACCACCCCCCCCACTCCCAAACCGTCACCACCACCCCATACTATCAACACCGTCACCACCACCACCACTACTATCAACACCGTCACCACCACCACCACCACTACTATCAACACCGTCACCACCACCACCACCACTACTATCAACACCGTCACCACCACCACTACTATCAACACCGTCACCACCACCACATACTATCAACACCGTCACCACCACCACCACCACTACTATCAACCGTCACCACCACAAACACTACTGAAGTTTACCTGGAGAGAGTTCCGGGGGTCTAACGCCCCCGCGGCCGGTCTGTGACCAGGCCTCCTGGTGGATCAGAGCCTGATCAACCAGGCTGTTACTGCTGGCTGCACGCAAACCAACGTACGATCCACAGCCCGGCTGGTCAGGTACCGACTTTAGGTGCTTGTCCAGTGCCAGCTTTAAGACTGCCAGGGGTCTGTGGTAATCCCCCTTATGTATGCTGGGAGGCAGTTGAACAGTCTCGGGCCCCTTACACTTATTGTATGGTCTCTTAACGTGCTAGTGACACCCCTGCTTTTCATTGGGGGGATGTTGCATCGTCTGCCAAGTCTTTTGCTTTCGTAGTGAGTGATTTTCGTGTGCAAGTTCGGTACTAGTCCCTCTATGATTTTCCAGGTGTATATAATCATGTATCTCTCCCGCCTGCGTTCCAGGGAATACAGGTTCAGGAACCTCAAGCGCTCTCAGTAATTGAGGTGTTTTATCTCCGTTATGCGCGCCGTGAAGGTTCTCTGTACATTTTCTAGGTCAGCAATTTCACCTGCCTTGAAAGGTGCTGTTAGTGTGCAGCAATATTCCAGCCTAGATAGAACAAGTGACCTGAAGAGTGTCATCATGGCTTGGGATCCCTAGTTTTGAAGGTTCTCATTATCCATCCTGTCATTTTTCTAGCAGATGCGATTGATACAATGTTATGGTCCTTGAAGGTGAGATCCTCCGACATGATCACTCCCAGGTCTTTGACGTTGGTGTTTCGCTCATTTTGTGGCCAGAATTTGTTTGGACTCTGATGAAGATTTAATTTTCCCCGTGTTTACTATAACTGAGTAATTGAAATTTCTCATCGTTGAACTTCATATTGTTTTCTGCAGCCACTGAAAGATTTGGTGATGTCCGCCTGGAGCCTTGGCAGTGTCTGCAATGGAAGACACTGTCATGCAGATTCGGGTGTCGTCCGCAAAGGAAGACAGGGTGCTGTGGCTGACATCCTTGTCTATGTCAGATATGAGGATGAGGAACAAGATGGAGCGAGTACTGTGCCTTGTGGAACAGAGCTTTTCACCGTAGCTGCCTCAGACTTTACTCTGTTGATTACTACTCTTTGTGTTCTGTTTGTGAGGAAATTATAGATCCATCGCCCAACTTTTCCTGTTTTTCCTTTAGCACGCATTTTGTGCCCTATTACGCCATGGTCACACTTGTCGAAGGCTTTTGAAAAGGGTCTGTATTATTACATCTGCATTTTTTTTTGTCTTCTAGTGCATTTAGGACCTTTGTCGTAGTGATCCAATAGTTGAGACAGACGGGAAAGCGACCTTTCTAAACCCTGTTGCCCTGGGTTGTGTAATTGATGGGTTTCTAGATAGGGGGTGATCTTGCTTCTTAGGACCCTTTCAAAGATTTTTATGATATGGAATGTTAGTGCTGTCGGTCTGTAGTTCTTTGCTATTGCTTTACTGCCCCCCTTTGTGGAGGGGGGCTATGTCTGTTGTTTTTGTAATTGTGGGACGACCCCGTGTCCATGACTCCCTTCCATAGGATGGTAAAAAGCTCGTGATGGGGGCTTCTTGCAGTTCTTGATGAACACGGGTTACATGAGTCTGGCCCGGGGCAGAGTGCATGGGCATGTCATATATCGCCTGTTCGAAGTCATTTGGGGGTCAGGATAACATCAGATAGACTTGTGTTAAAAATTTGGGGCTCTCTCATAAAAAAATTAATTTTGATCTTCGACTCTCAGTTTTGTTAGCGGCTTTGCTAAAAACTGAGTCAGTTGGGAATTGAGTAGCTCACTCATTTCCTTGCTGTCATCTGTGTAGGACCCATCTTTTTTTAAGTAGGGGCCCAATACTGGACGTTATTCTCGACTTTGATTTGGCATAGGAGAAGAAATACTTTGGGTTTCTTTCGATTTCATTTATGGCTTTTAGTTCTTCCGCGATTCCTTACTCCTATAAAGATTCCTTTAGCTGAAGTTCGTGCTTGCTATTTCTCTGACCAGTGTCTCCCTACGCTTTCAGATATATTGACCTCTTTTAGCCGCTCTGTTATTCTTTTCCGTCGCCTGTAAAGGGGCGCCTGTCTCTTTCTATTTTACATCTACTCCCCCAACCACCCACTCCAACCTCCCACAACCACTACTATAAACACCACCAAAACCCAAACTATCAACAAACGCCACTATCAACACCACCACCACTACTGTCAACACCGTCCCTCCACCACTTTGAAACCCTCCCCATCACCACTACCAGCACCGTCACCAACACCATCACCACCACCACTATCAACACTGTCACCACACCACTATAAACACCGTCACCACCACTACCGTTCCCCATCATCACTACATCACTGTTTAATATACAAATCTAGCTGGCATCAATGACATACTACAAATACAGAAACCCGCTTGTTACGCTGAGCAGTTAGATCAGCTTTGTCCCAGGATGCGACCCCCACCGGTCGACTAACACTCAGGGACCCATTTTATACAGTACTGATGGGTGAACATGCCATCAGGGGCCTTATGGAAACACGTCCCTAAAAGTTTTCCAGCCCTACCGGAGATTCGAGCTCCGGACCTCAGTTTGTTAGCAGAGTGCACTAGCGATCGATCTACGGGACACTACAATCATAAAAATCTTTGAAAGGTTTTAAGAAGCATAATCACTACTCATTTAGATACCCATCAGTTACACAACCCAGGGCACCATGGGTTTAAATCAGGCCGTTCCTGTCACAACTGCTGGACCACTATGACATTGTCTTGATGCTCTAGAGGACAAACAGAATGCAGATGTACTACACAGACTTTACGAAAGCCTTCGATAAATGTGACCAAGGGAAATAGCGCACAAATTGTGTGATCAAGAAATAATGGGAAAAGTTAGTGGATGGATCTACAGCTTCCTAACGAATGATGATGAAATTAAGACACTGCAACATCTGGGTATCTTATTGTAGACGTTTCGCCATCCAGTGGCTTTTTTCAAAACAAATTCTAGGACATAACTTGAAGACAGTAGGGACTATATCAGAAGATGAGGTAATCAGTCCTCAACCTAGGAGTAGGTGCGAAGAGCACCGTATAAACAGAGTAAAGTCTAGCGGCCACCATGAAAAGTTTAGTTCCACAAGTCACATTACTCGCTCCCATCCTGTTCCTCATCATCGACCAGGCCGTGGGGGCGTTGACCCCCGAAAGCCCTCTCCAGTATAGTTTAACATATACTTAACAATTCACAACGGCGAAACTGTTACAACTGAAAGACAGTATAAAGTGTCCGTAGCCGATCGCTAACGCCCTCAGCTCACACACTGAGGTCCGGAGTTCGAATCTCCTCTGATACGGCTGGAAAACATTAGGAACGTGTTTCCATAAGACACCTGCTGTCCCTGTTCACCCATCAGTAAAATGGGTACCTGAGTGTTAGTCGACTGGTGTGGGTCGCATCCTGGGACAAAACTGACATAATTTACTCGAAATGCTCAGCATCTTATTATAATACTATTTTAAGACTATCTACTACACGAGGGTCATTAAGACTATCTACTACAAGGGTTTTAAAGATTTCTATAACGGGGGTCATTAAGCATTATCGGGGGGTTTATTAAGACTTTACTACACGAGGGTCTTAAGACTATCTACAATCGAGAGTCTTTACTGGGAAATAAGTAAATTACCGGTTTTTATTTTTTTTTAGCTAACAAAACGTGTAATTTTACCTTTTTCCAAAGAAATTTGACTCGTATGTAGATGTCTTAAGCCCCTCGTGAGTAATAGTCTTAAAATGACCCTCGTGTAGTAGTTTTAGTCTTAAGACCTCGTTAGCAGAAGTCTTAATGACCTCGTGTACAGTAGTTTAATGACCCTCGTGTAGTAGATTGTTTAATCCCCCTCGTGTAGATAGTCTTAATGCCCCTCGTGTAGTAGATAGTCTTAATGACCCTCGTGTAGTAGATAGTCTTAATGACCCGTGTAGCAGATAGTCTTAATGACCCTCGTGTAGTAGATGGGTCTTAATGACCCTCGTGTAGTAGATAGTCTTAACAGTATAATAATAAGATTTTAAATCAACATTATAGAAAAATAATAATATATTATTACCTTTATTTTTTAATAATAATAATAAGGTAAAAGGACCCCAATGGAAATAAGTCACTCTGTCTTGATTTTTTGGTTATCCCAGGTACTTTACACATATGCTGCTATGTATGATAATCTATGTAACTGTATTTGTGTAACCTAAAATAAACTTACTTATAACAGCGGCTTTCTATGTAGTAGAATGTCACTGAGCCCAGCTAGGTCTGTATACCTTGTACATTTAGTAAATAAAGTACATTTTATTTTTTTATTTATGTAAATTTCCTATAATGAACCAAAAAAAGTAAAAATTGACATGTCCACTGGGATCCATATAATGTATACAATTTTTACTTATGATTAAATCATCTGGAAAATATACCCAAATGTCCACAGTCAAACAATACTCAAATAATCAAAATTTTATTTCTTTGTGTAGTGTGAGAAATAAATTACCTGTATGGATCTCATTACTGCATTCATACAAGTAATTTGATTAGAAGACAACTGAGTAGAACTACTTACATTTTGTTGCACCTCTGAGGTATGTGGATGTTGCAACCGAATGGGTTTCAATGTATGTATTTATTTTTACTGTATATTCCCTTTTCATATAATTTTATATTGCTTATGTTTGTGATAGTAGCTAAATCGTGAATATTTTGCTTTATATTATTATTTGACTTAGTTATGTTGATAGGTAGGATGTAACACATATATTATGTGCTCAAAAGTTCAAGTCTGATTGTCTAACTACTGTAATTATCGCTTGTGGCTCGTTTCCCTGCCGGCTTCTCATTGTTATGAGCAGCAGCTGTCCACGGAGCTATCACGTGATCGAGGGGGGGTGTCCTCACCTCGCCTGAAGTTTTCATCGGGTTTTAGACTCGCTGGGTGGTGGACGTATTCAGACAAAGTGCCTAAATCTCTCTTATAGGCCCTTGTTGGAAGATCGTTTCTTGTCTTATTATTGTTAGTTCTGGAGACTGTTCACAGAACATTGTATAGACTTAGTAAATTCTCGACGTTGTTTGGGTTGTGTGTCAAATTTAGACACTCTGAGCAACTCGGGTCCTAAGCTGTAGTTCTGACCTAATTTGTACGGGTTATCTGTGTATTGTCACAGTCAGGGTTTTTTCTTATGCCGAACTTAGATTCAGTAGTATGGAGTTTGTGACTTTTGTGGAGGATCTGCTGATGGTCCCTACTAGCTGTCGTTATATTATCTCCTTGTTCCTGATTTCTGTGTCGCATTTGCTTGTTATATTGCTATTGGGCTTAGTATTCTTTTTATTGTTCAACCCAAACTGTTCTGATTGCCAGTCGGTCAAGAGTTAGTTTATTTGTGGACTTTGTCAGTCACTTGTTTAAGTATAGTCGAGTCGTGAGCAAAAGCGAACTACTTAGAGCACTTACACACATACACACAAATTTACTTGTCATATTTGAAATATCTTATAAATGTTAATGTACCAGATGGTACTTAAGAATTAAAAATTAAATATGTGTTTCAGCACAATAATACTGTACACGAGAGAAGTGATTATTATTAATTTGTTTGAATTGATTAATTTAATTTAATTTGATGATATACCTCTAGATGATACTAAAAAAATTTATTAAATTTTAATTTCTCTAGTTAGTAGCCTACCAGTTGAAATTTCCTGAAGCACTATTGAATCATACTGAATTCTAATGGATAATTGGACAAGGATACTGACTACTTGTTACGAAAACCCAGTAACAGGCTGGATGTAGAAGGGCAGCCCTTTCTAGTATTCACTGAGATCTCTAAGCTTTTGAATCGCGTTTTTTGTAACAAATGGGGGCCTGTCCGGGATGCTCTTGATCCAAGGTGTTGGAGAAATTGTCCAGTTTGACATACTAGTAATCTATGATCAAACACTTTGAGTACTTTCCTAATCTGAAGACTTTGAGTTTAGTCTTGTACAACATACTAGGTGGATGTATGTACTTGACTGAGTCTCTTGATCCAAAGGAGATGGAAATACTGTTTATGAGTTCTAACTCTAAGATATCCAACACTAAATTTCCTATTAGGATTATAGTTTCCCATAATCACTCTCTCGTAGTACCTTATTTTTGTGATGTATGCCAAAAGTGAAACAAATAATTGATACTCTGACTTTGTCTGAGTTAAGTACATTAAAACTTCAGACGTGTTGGCAAGTAGCCAAATATCTCGGTGTATGTATAACAGGAATTACACCCCCAGAAACTGTCAGAGCGTTAATTAAAGATATATTGTTTCCTGCTCATAAAAAAAATTTGGTCTGATTATGATTCCGATTCAGAAACCCTTTAGTGTCACAATTAGGAAGTATGACTCTATTTGATGACGTAAAGAAAGAGCATCTAAGGCAGAATTTGTCTGAGCCTAGTGAACGTCCGCTCATGCCTTCCCGCCTCACTGACACAATAGTACAGAGTATAGCTGTTGGATGACTCAGCCTCATACTAGTACCGTGTATGATACACCTGTATCTACTTATCCTAGACCAAAATCTAGACTCTCTAGGGACGGCTGGACGAAGTTTCCAACCTAAGGACAGTCCAGAAAGACATGTTAATTTTCCCCACTCCTCCATTACCCACTGGTCCTATCTCTCAGGAACAGTTTGAGAGGTTTGAGGCCTCATTATGTTGCAGACTGCACAAACAGAGGCACAGAGGAAATTGAATGAAGAAGATTTCCAAAGAAAAATGTTCGTCTTGGAAGACAACAGACTGATAGATCACAGGGCACATTTAATGTGCAGGAAAGCTGCATCCATGGTTCCTAAGTGTTTTGAAAGTGACTTAGACACCTATTTTGATGTGTTTGAGAACCAGGCACGTGCTATGAACTGGCAAAGTAAGCACTGGGCTACCTTGTTTTCACACAGCTTTGACAGGAAAAAGCTCAAAAATTGTACTGCTGCTTTACCATTTTGCCAAGTACATTAGTTATGATGCTGTCAAGCAAACTATTCTAGAGACATATAACTTGTTACCTGTAAGTTATCAATGTGAATTTCGTACGTTACAACGACGGCAAGATCAAAACTTGTGTAGAGTTTGCTCGTGAGAAAAAAGTTGCATTTGAGAGGTGGTTTTATTCTGCCCAAATGTAACAACTACTACAGCCTTGTCATTGTTTACTACACGAAGAGTTTAACAACTGTATGTCTCCTGATATACAAGAATATCTGATCGATCATACTACCTCGGATATTCGGAAACTGCAGCATTAGCAGACAATTAAAGAGATTTCTCACAAACTTGTATGTACTAAAATACAAAGAAACAAGGTAACTTAAGGGTTGTCCTAGAGTTGGCAACCTAAATCAGCTGCTCATTGCCGGCCTGATGTATCTGCTACTGTAACTTCTCGTACCTTTACCAGGAAAACTCACAATCCTGAATCTGTCTTTGTGACTAGACAGAAATCTGATATCGAGAAGAAAAAAGTAAATGTACCTATTGTAACAGAAAAGGACATGCTAGAGAGTATTGCTATAAGTTAGAAAGAGATCGAGAAGCAGTCGTGTGGCTGCGCCCCCACTCAAGTCGTATCCTCTTCTGAGCAACAAAGGTACCAAAATCCTATTAATACCTCTGATCCTACTGTTTTAGATAATATTACTCAGAACAGATGACTAGCGTCAGAAAGTGTTTCTGACGAAAAGATTCGTTCAGCGATATCCTTACTTTTCGAGAGGTAAAGTAGGGTTTGACGAATCACATCGACTGAGATAATTACTTTCAGAGACACTGGCAGTTATCTCACGTTATTAAGAGAAGATGTACTGCCCATAACTGATGATACCTAATTGCAAGATAGATGTATTGTTAGAAGCCTATGGAGGGGCTGTTATAAAAGTACCACTTCATAAGTTTACATTGAAACAAGCTATTATCCTGGTTATTATTTCAGTGGGTATATCCATGGTGTATTTCCCATCAGGTCAGTGGACTTGTTGATAGGGAACGATATCCTTCATGCTGGTATATGTAAAGAATCACTTTTGATTGATAATAACACTGATGATAATTATGCCCTTGAAGCTTGTAAGAGAAGCCTTTTTATTTCCTCTCAGCGCAATTACTAGAGCTATGTCAAGATTCAACAACCATCCCTTTTTCCGTTTGAGTTAGTGGATGACCATGATTTGGGCTTGAATATTTGTTAGTGACGCTCTGTGCTAGGGTCATTTAACACCAACTCCCCCCGGTGATCAACCTAGTCAGGACACAACTGACGATAAATTTCTAACTCATGAAGATTTAATCAAAGGGTCATTTGTTGATCAGTCACTGGAAAGACTGAGAGATATAGCAGTTACTGGAGTGAAGCAAAGGATCTCGATAATTGTTACTATTAAGTAACGGGGTATTTATGGAGAAAAATACATGTAAGTTGTCACTGATAGTGTTTCCACCACGTCAAGCATCTCGTAGTGTTACCAGTTACATTTCGTGAACAAGCCTTTGATTTTGCTCACAAAAGTCCCATAGGAGGACATTTGGGTGTCAGGAAGACACTCAATAAAACTGGCGAAACATTTACTTGGCCAAAGATGAAGGAAACAGTAGCTGATCACGTGCGACGTTGCCACGTGTGTCAAGTGACAGGCAAGCCAGCACACCCCGCACCTCCACCTACACCTCTCACTATGTTCACTAGTAGCAAAGTTCAGTCATCTGGACTAGTGATTGTTCAGATTTGTTCAAAAGATTGAAGCATCTGCTTTCCTCTGTCCAGTGTTAGCCCCAATTTTAATTTCCCTTCTTTTTACATATAATCAGTGGTTAGCAGTGGATGCTGTCTACCCAACATCAAATCCACTGACTTTTTCCACCTATATGTTTCTATTCATTTAAGCTTTAAACGACACCAAAAAAAAATTTTGCCCCCTTTTTTAAAAGAGGGGTTTTTAGCTCTTGGGTGTCCTGTGACATTTTTACGAGTATTTGGGGGGCTTTCCCCATTTAAAATTTTCTAATTTTATGCCAAATTCCCTTTTTTACTTTCTATTCAAATTCATACATAATTAAACCTACAGCCCCTATAACTTATATACTGTCTAATTATTATATTTTAAATTTTTTCAGTATGGGATAATGTGGGAGGGACAGAAGCTGATGGATGGGTACGTGGTGTGGGCATGTACTTTTGACGGAACACGTCCCCGCCACAGACCCTTCCCCCCCCCCACTTTTCACCTTAAGCTGTTTCTTTTCAATTCCATATTGCATAACTTCCACAACCATCTTAAGAGGGAAGCTGTTCCTGTCTATAGCACAAGACTATTATGCTGTCTCCAAAAAATATGATCGAGGGTTTT